>QLPG01012797.1:0-21477 GCA_003314385.1 Gomphus sp. MG54 | reverse complement strand
GAGGGCCGGTTGGTCGGTATTCCCGAATAAGTCGGTACTCGGTGTTGCGGGCTTGACACCACCGGACCACACTGGACTCTAATTTCATAAAAGCAAGAGCAGAAATCAAGACTGAGATGAATGGAAGAAGCTTAGTCAAAATCTTAGTTGATTATCTGACTAAAGAATGAACTACTAGATGTACAAGATCTTTATACTACTTTCAAATCTGTCAGGCTTCGGGTACTGATGGCCTTCGGTACTGCCGAGGGGTACTGTCGAAAGGTCAGGCAGACTATGGCCAAGTCCTGCAGGCCAAGAGTAGTGGCGTTGGCTTCAACATACTTGTGCATTGCGCCCTACTTGTCGTGCATGCCACCAATTTGCAACAGACAGGTACTTGGGAGGATGCTAGTGATGCCAGCCCGAGTCGAGGACTTTAACAGAGGGGAAGAAGGTAGAAGGGCCTAAGCCTAGTCAATACCCAGAATGAGGAAATATGTACATGCATGTCCTACTTATATAGGTTAAGAAGTGATATATAGAATAAGGAATGTGGAACAATAAGGTATGCAGAGCATACAGTTATTGTCCACAACGAGTAAAATTAGAATGAAGGAATGTAAACGGGCATAGAATAATAAAGGATAGGATAGTAGGAATGTGACTGAGGGTAGGACAATAGGAAGTGCCTGACTATAAAACAAGGGCTGTAACTGAGGATAACACAAGGGCAGGAAGTCCCAAGGTGAGGCGGACTGAAGGGTGATGTTAAGTCCGCGTGTCAGGCGCTTAGCTAGTACTTCCGAAGGGGCTTTCCGGGCTAGTGCGAAGATCTGTAGCGGGGCCGAAGACCGAGACCAGGGTCGGACGGACTACGGACGGAGACGGAGGCGCCGGAGATTTAGGGTAGGTCGCAGAAGAGGTCAATCCGGTCACTGAGGTGTTCGAGGTCGAAGGGACTTGGCTTCAACTTATGTGTTGCGCCCTCCTCGATCGTCTGTCCCTAATTTCGGAGAGGAGAAGGAGAATCACCGGAGTGAGCTGGAAATGGGTGGACTAAGATGATATTCGTACTAGCGAGTAGTCTAGTCGACTGAGAGACTATATACATGCGACTGTCTTGTACTATCTTTTGCCGATAATAAAACAAGAGAAAAGGAAGTACAAGGGGGTCAATATAAAGGAGAGAACAAGGGAGCGAGGTACGCGATAGTCCTGCACGTCGGTTATCAAAGTATTGAGTCTCGGTCAGGGACGGACTCGGAGGTGGTGTCTCGGACGCGACGGGATCGGAAGCGGACAGTGGACTCTGGGTCGGACTTGTCGGGAACGGAGATTACGGAAAACAGTCCTTTGTCCTTTCGGTCGGAAAGGTCTCGGAATAAGGAGGGGTGGTTGTGGGGGTTGTTGGAGGTATGGGCTATAACAGGTGAGGACAAGGAGTGTGGATGGTGGATGTACCAAGCCGAGACCGGCGTACCAAGTGTTATGCATGTGGCATGGGCACTTGGTTGTGGATATAGAATGGTTGCTTGGTTGGCATTGCCGAGTAGACGGTTCTTGGTACGTGTACTTGACAAAATCAATGAGGAGTCGCCTAGATTCCTATAATAGATAAGAAAGTCTGAGGATCGTAAAAAGTAAGAAATAAATACTATGTCCAAATCTTGATCTCCTCTATGATATTAAGGGGTAATGTGTCACCCTGATTCCCAATGGAGTTACCCTATAAGGAATGTAGTAATAGATCAGATATTGGAGAATAGAGTAGAATTGCGAAATAAGGAAAGTGGACTGGAATGTAAAAGGAAAGTATTAAAGGCAATAAAGTGAAAATGGATTTGCAAGCATATGAGGATTGATATAAATGAGTGGAGCATATTGAAAGTTGTATGTGAAGCTAAGACAGATATATGAGGTGCATTGAATTTGAAGGCTGAAGAGCATACAGTTGAATAGGCAAATGAGGGCAGAGTTAGGCTAAATGGGCTGATTTGAATAGTTGTGCATGCTGATGCAATGGTTCCAAATACCAACAATAAATCCTCTAACAACTCCAATAACCAGTGGAGCCATAAAGGGACTAATAATAATAGCAACACTTGAAGTCCTTAGGCTCTGCCAACACACCTGACCTTTTATCAAAGCTTGGGAAAGATGGCAAACTTCTGTCAGAGGAATGCCAGAGACAAATTGATCAAGGTCTCTGTCTCCTGTGTACCTCAAAAGGCCACATGGTCAAGGACTCCCCAAAAGCCATCTCAAAGGCAGCCAATTCCTTGAAGACCAAAGCTCACACCACCAAGATAGGCAATGAAACTGAGGCTAAAGAAATCCCACCTACAGAATCAAAAAAATAAGGAGCAACCTTAGCACCACATAGACCGAGGATTGTGATGACCTCACTCACATGCACATCCTGTATACCATTTCTACTCCCTTAAAAAACTCTTTAGTGCTTAATCTGTTCTGTTTAAATATGTCCAAAATTCCCTTAGCTATCCTTGTTGATTGTGATTCTTCTGATTGTTTTATCAAATCACAATGTAGTACAAAAATATTTATTACCTCCTAGTCCCATACCTCTGATTCTTCTGAAACTAATCAATGGCTCTACTAACTTGACCATCACACAGGCTACTACTCTGCCTATCTATTTTCTGACTAGCAAAATTCAGACAGTTGCTTTCTATATAACTTCATTGAACAGCAGCTGCTCTGCAGTACTTGGCTATAACTGGCTCACCTGCTAAGGTAGAAGACAAACAGTTTCTGCTAAGGTCACATGACTCAAATATCACATCTACTATTTTACACAAGGATCTGGCAACATTGCTCAAAATTTGATTCTGAGACCACAAATCAATGGCATAGAACTATATATACATGGTTCTAGTTGAATTTTTTTTTTAAAATCACTATTGCAAATGTAGTATACCCAAACTTTCAAATATCTTCCCAAAATTCATAATCATATCTTTAAGCAGTCTGACACTATCAAGAATTGTTTGGTTACAAAATTTTGCATTGACATAAGCACCTATATAAGGAAATATTCCATATATAGACAGATATTCCCATGGGTAAGGTAGAGGAGATATGGATTCTACTAAGGTCACATAACTCAAGTGTCATATCCACCATTTTGTACAAGGATCTGGCAACATGCCAGATACTACTTTAGCTGGACAAGGCTGATATTATATAGTGTAGCTGAATCATTATTTCCAAAAAAAAAATTCACCATCCTCTGTAGTAGAATTTACAATTTTGATTTGACAACAGAAATTTTTGCACCTGTGACCATGACTATCATATCACATCACATGACCTTGGCAGAAATTGTTTATCTTCTACCTTATAATCCATTGATTGACTAGATATTGGGCAGTATTACCTTCAAGACTTTAGAACCAGCCCTCATGCCAACCCCTCTAGCTACTTCAGCTCATAGCACCTTGCTTCCTTGCAACCCTTTGCCACTACTTCTGAAGTTGACAACACCTCAGATAGCACTAGCCAATACTGATGCTTTTGTACATGCTTGCAAACTAGAAGACTTCCAGGCATTCCAACTCAACCTTGCCAACCTCGACAAATTTGCTCATATAACAACAATAGTCAACTCCTCCAAAACCCCAGACAGCATCAAGCAATATGTCCTTAAACAGTACCACAACTTTGCCAATGTGTTTAGCAAAGTTCAAAGCAATATGCTGGCCCCATATAGATCTTATGATGTCAAGATCAACCTCAAGGAAGGGACCTCACCATCCCTTAGTCCCATCTATTTGCTCTCAGTTTCTGAACTTGAAGAACTTCATGAATTCCTCAACAAATACCTTAATATGGGCTTCATTTGCCCATCCTGCTCTTTGCATGGAGCACCCATACTATTTGTATGAAAGCAGAATGGTTCCTTATGACTCTTTATAGAATTTTGAGGTCTTTGTCAGGTACTGAGAATGCCAATGATGTATAGGCTGAGGACTATTTCAATAGTACCAACTTCACGATGCTGGTGGAATTAGCCAAGTCCTGCAGACTGATTAGGGTGGCTTGGCTTTAATGTACTTGTGCATTGCACCCTACTTTCTATGTATGTCACTGATTTCAGATAGAAGGGAAACTTGAGAGAGTGCTGAGAGTATTGGCCCAAGTAAGGGACTTTAGATGAGAGGAGGGAAAACAAGAAGGTGTAAGCCAAGTCGATATTCAGAATGGGAAACTATCTAAATACATGTGCTACTTACAGTGACTTACAAAACCTGTCCAATGTTTGGCACTTTTCACTTGCTCCAAATTTTATAAACCAAATAAAAATCTATAAAATCTGAGAATATTCTCACAGATACCCCTGCATCTCAGCTTTTGATTGGTCTCCTTCCATTTATGTAATAAGTTTTATTGGTTGAGATATTGCAATTTTTTGACAGTTGTAATTTTTTGACAGTGACTCATTGGACCAGTTTTGTTGCTCTTATCTAGAGGATCAAAAACTCATTATAATTAATATTTGGTATATCCCCCCTTTGCCTTCAGCACAGCTAAACCCCTCCTAGACATACTCTCAATCAATCCCTGACACACTGAAAGCTCTATCTTGTCCCAAACTTCCTGTATCCCTGTTATATAGCCCTAAACCATCACAAAACCTCCACCAAATTTTAACATTCTCTCAACCAGCCTATTACTCAGCCCCTTTCCTGTCTTCTTCCAAGCCCATTTCTTGCCATCTGACCCTAGCCTATTGACCTTGACCACACAACCCTCTTCCAGTCCTCTACAGTCTAATACTGGTAAGCAACAGCAAAATCTAACCTCTGCATCCTGTGTCTCTAGAAGAGGAGTATAGGCCATTTCTTCTTCACCACAGCCTTTAATCCAGCTTCTTTCAGCTTCCTGCACACAGTTTGAGTGAAGAGAGGTACATTGATAATATCCTGAAGGGTCCTGGTAACTTGTACTGCATTTTGAGTTTCTTGAGAGCTGATAAGGTGGATAGCATGTTGAATATTAGTAGGAGAAAGCTTGGATGGGCATCCTCCAACAGCTTTTGAGAGGTCAGGGTGGTGCTTAGAGTGAAGTCTGCAGATAGTGGCATGGCCTACACCAGTAGAGAGTTGAATATAGGAGGAGGAATAGCCATGTCATGACTACAATACTGTGCTCTGATTTACTTGGCAGTACCAACCAACCGACCCTTACCCATATCATCCCTCACTAGTGCACGGTCTTGGCTCGGTATACTCGGTTCATCATTGGGTTCATTATCCCTACCCCACCCTGCAATTCTTTATTATTCTTCCACTCCCTGTCCTTCCCCTTGTCTGTTTACCCTTGGAACATTCACTATTTGTTGTCGCTCAGTTGTGGCCCTATTGTTTTATATTTGGCCACCCTCTATTGTTCTATTTTTCCTCACAATCTTACCTGTTTATTATTGGTCATATTTCATTGTCTTACTCTCATATTGTTCTATCCTAGATCACTGTGAACAATACCTCTACATGGTCTCCATACCTTATTCTTTTCTCCATGTCTTATGTGACCCTTATTCCACATTCTGCCTCTTAGCCTATATAAATAGTGAATGCATGTACATAGTTCCTCAGTCTGAGTATTAACTAGGTTTGCACCTTTCTGCTCTCCTCTCTCCATTCAGAAGTCCTCACTTGAGCCGACACCCTTGGCATCCTCTTGAGCATCTTTTCCATTACAAGTTAGTAGCACGCACAGGAGGCAGGGCGCATGCACAAGTACATTGAAGCCAAGCCACCCTAACTGGCCTGCAGGACTTGGCTGGTTCCCGACCATACCTTTAGTGTTACTGAGGCCTGACAAGCCAGCATCAAGCTGAGAAAGGATATAGTCAACTTGAACAGGAGAGAGGGATTTCATGGTTTGTTGAAGAATATTGTTATGGTCTATTTGTTCAATCATACAAACCTAACTATACCTCTGATTGTAATCACACATTTAAAGCTGGTCTAATGAGTCACCGTCAAAAAATTGCAATATCTCAACTAATCAAAATTATACATAAACATAAAAAAACCAATCAAAAACTAAGATACAAAAGTATCTAAAAGTTCATACTTCGGGGACGGAGAGACTAAGGGTTGCGGACTCAGGATCAGAATCGGAATGGAGACAGGAAGTCAGAAGCGCCAGAGGTCTTAAGACTGTTCACGGTATAGGGTGGTATGAGTGTTTGAGATTGCAGGGACTTGGCTTCAACTTATGTGTTGTGCCCTCCTTGATCATCTGTCCCTAATTTTGGAGAGTTGGAAAGTTTACTAGAACTTAATCGGAAACTACAACGCAGAATTAAGTCGATATTCATACTGGCGAATAGTCCAGTCAACTGGTAACTTATATACATGTATCTAGTCTTGTACTATCTTTTACCAAGTAAAGACAAGGGGGGGAAGAGAGTACAAGGGGCAATATAAAATGAAGAACAAAGGAGTGAGGTACATGGTAATCCTGCATGTCGTCTATCAAAGGAGCAGAACCTTGACTTCAGAATCTTTAGATGTTCAGAAGTATGGAACCTCAGAATGATGCATTGGAAATCTGGAAATCAGTTATTCAGACTTTGAGCGATCGGAAAGGTCCCGGAAATGGCATGGGTGGTTGTGGGGTTTAATGTGGGTTTATTTGGTGGCATGGGCCATAACAGTATCCCTCCACTAGAACTGAGCCCTCGAGGTCCTAAGCTTAATTGAAGCGGTAATTAAGACAGACATTACTGTAGGAGTCTTTTGATGGTTTTCCTGGGATATTTTGATGAATAAGCACCAATGGTTCATTTGTCTATAAAAGGAGGGTGTTTTCAGAACTGGGAGGGGCTTTTCCTCAATGGAGAACATGGATCTGCAACCTTCGGAGAACCTCGGGGATTTTTCCTGCATCCCCCTCTATGGTTTGGGGACAAGTGAGGTGCATGATTTACACATCCTTGATGAGGAGTTGACCATTCTTTGTGTCCATACCATCAGGGTCTGTGACTACTATAGTGAGTGGTGCCTTGTCGGAGCCTCTCCCCTTCTGGTCCCATAGCAAGCCATTACATGAAGCTGTCACCATCCGGGGCTGTTCCTTGTCGGGATCCAGAGCGGGATGAGACCTCTGGCAAGTCGGGGGCAGGAGCAAGTGGCCCAGAGGTACTCGGGCATATTGCCATATATCTGTTCTGTCTGGACAAGTACCGGGAGGACCTGTGCCAGCTTTTGGACCTCTTTGGGTGGTATCATCATTGTATGTCCAGCTTGACAGCTACTGGGGTTGGCATAGAGGAAGTGAGGTTGTGGGAGAGCCTCACTGACGTGTTAACATCATTCCTAACAGTGGATCGGGGGCTTGATGCTTCCTTTCTAGATGACATAGATCGGTTGCTTGTCCGCTTGGGTTGCAGATTGGGTGGTTCTGATAGGTGTCCAGGTTTGGTGTGGGCTGTAAAGGGTTCGAATGGTCTGAATGAGGGTTTTGATTAGTTGTTTTGTATGATTGGTGTCATGAATTTTACAGTTTTGGTGGTGTTTTGGGTCTGGGTGACATAAGGATTCCTAACAATTGTTGTTTTCCGGATGTTTCCTTTTCTTTAGGGCAGATGTCCCATGATCGCCTAATTTCCATAGTCGGGGCCATAGTGGTCGTGGGGTCATGGTGGTCGTGGAGATCGTGGCATACATTCTACCATGTTGTCGCTTTGGATGGAGGTAGTATTGTCAGGATTCAGGGAATGTCCTGCAACTCGAGTCTCGGTTGAAATTGTTGATTAGTTTAGCTCGTATTAATATTCTAATAAGAGGGGTCTAGTTCTAAGAGAATCTACATGGTACCGTTAGTCTAAGGGATGGTACAGGATTCCACGGTTTTCAGGGTTCTTCCTGAGCAGAGTTTTTCAGAGGGTTGGATTTGAGAGCTGAGGGAAGACTGCTGGCTCCATATTGCCAAGAATCAGTTAGGATAATCTAAACGAGTAGTACTCAATGCCCTGTCGATCAACAGATCATAGTGGGTGAGCATGTGGTCCTTGCAACTAGAATTCTGATGGGTTTCGGAGGGTCGGATTCGAAGGGTTAGAGTTTGGAGGGTTGGAGTCGGAGTGTTTCTGCAGAGGGGTCGAAATCTTTCGATGATTGGTCACAGGGGGTCATATTCCTGAAAAGGTTGGATGTATTGTTTTGTTTTACATCCTTAGGCATAGTTGGTGTTCAACACAAACAACTGGTGCCGGAGTCGGGAGCCTAACTTCTTATTCCTCGGTTTCTGAAGTGTCTGACATCTCAGACTCTTCTTCAACCTCTTCCATCACAGAGGCTGCACATCCTTTGGTGACTGTGGTGGTGGATCTTGGGCATTCCTTGGCTGAGTGGCCCAATCTGCCGCAGAAGAGGCAGAGGTTTTGTTTGAAGCGGCATTGCCATTCTTGTGGTGTAAGTTTTCTGTCTTTTCTGATTTTGGACGAAAGATCCATGGTAGCCCTGCTGCCACTGGATGGGGTCGCGGATTGGCCTACATTGGCCATCTTATTGCCCATGTTAGGGGCCGAATACGTGGTCACGGGGGTCCTCCCTCTGTCATAGGGGTGGTCAAAGTTCCGGGTGGAGGGGGGCTCTCTGTCAATTTCTGATCGTCGCTCCCAGTAGCGGGCATCTATGGATTGGGACAGGAGATGGAGTTGGAGTAGGGAGTGGGGCTTTCCTACTCTAGAGATCTCATCCTTGATTCTGCTGGAGAGTCCATTGTAGAACTGGCAATGAAGTGCAGCATTGCCCCAGTGGATGCGGGTGGCTAGTCGATTGAATTCAACTACATATTTCGTGATGCGCTGATTATCGCACATGTGGAGGGTCTCAAGGTCTGCTTCGGCCTCTTCTTCTGGGTCATGGGGGCCGAAGTTGGTTTTGAGTTCATTTACAAACTCCTCATAGTCATGGAGCCAGTCTGGCTCATTGGGCACAGAGAGGGCTGGTTCAAACCAGTCCAGGGTGGTACCGGTCAGGTACAACAGTATGTAGGTTACCTTGGTGCTCTTGGTGTTGAAGGCATCAGGGCGGTCACAGAAGTTCAGTCTACATTGCACTAAGAAGGCTTGTAGCTTCCTTGAATCGGATCCATCAAAGGTATCCGGATCCTGGACCTTAGCGGCATGGGGGGCTGATCTTCTGGGGCTGGCTAAGGTTACTTGCTAGCATAACGAGGGCCTGAGTGAGATCGGGCACAACATTGGATCCTAAGGTGGGGGCCCCTCCTGGGTGTGCAGGAGGCAGCGGTGCTGCGGCAGGTGGTGCAACATGGGGTTAGACAATGGGGGGTGGTGCAGCAAATGGGGGTATAGTGGGTGGTGTAACAAGTTGTGGTGCTACGGGCGGTGATGCCATGTGCAGGGGTGTGAAGGGTGGTGGTACGTAGGGGGGTGCTGATGAGTCTGATGGCACTGCTGTGGATGGTCCTGAACTGGACCACATATCCGATGGCAACGATTGTTGAGTTGCTGGGGGGTGGTTCATGAGGAACGGGTTGGTCAGATTCGAATGCAGGTGTTGATCTGTGTCCGAGAATCTGGAGTTAGAAGAAGGCTCCGGGGGGTGTGCTGGGGTCTGAGGTATCTGAAAACTTGGGCCAGGGATGGGCAGTTCTCGGGGGATGGATGCACAGCAGGCAGACACCTGGGTGATTGTCTGCATGGCTTGTGAACGTGTGATAGCTCTCATGCTTAATGACGATCAGAAGTGTGAGTACAAATATATTGTTAAATCTGCATGTTGGCGCTTAGCTAGAGGCTTCCAGAAGGGTTCCAGAGGGTTCCAAATGGTTTCCGAAGGGGGGGTTTGTACTCCGGGGATAGAGAGACTAAGGGTCATGGACTCGGGATTGGAATTGGAATGGAGATGGAAAGTTGGAAGCACTGGGGGTCTTAAGACTGTTCACGGTATAGGGTGGTACGAGTGGTTCAAGGTCACAGGGATTTAGCTTCAACTTATGTGTTGCACCCTCCTCAATCGTCTGTCCCTAATTTTGGAGAGTTGGAAAGTTTACTGGAACTTAATCAGAAACTATGACTAGGGAAATGCATGGGTCAGGCCAACCCGCATGGGTCACCGGGTCGGGTGTCCTTGGGTGTGGGTGCGGGTCAAGCTGCGAGTACCTGTGAGCCGGGTCCAACCTGGGGCATCAACTGTGACACAAACATGACTTATGCGTACGTGTATGCACTGACATGAATGTGATGCCCCGAATGCGATGAATGTGCCGTACGTGCATATGACACCATGAACGAGACATACATGACATACGTGCACACGCCACAATGAATGCGACATACGCAATGCCCATATGTGCATGCGCTGCCACGTACATGACATATGCATACGCGCCACCACATATGCGATGTATGCACACGCACCACCATGTATGCAACGTATGCACATTGTTAAGTCCGCGTGTCAGGCGCTTAGCTAGTACTTCCGAAGGGGTTTTCCGGGTTAGTGCGAAGGTCCATAACGGGGCCGAAGATCAAGACGGAAGTCGGACGGACTACGGACGGGGACGGAGGTGCCGGAAACTTAGGGTAGGTCACGGAGTAGTTCAATCCGGTCACTGAGGTGTTCGAGGTCGAAGGGACTTGGCTTCAACTTATGTGTTGCGCCCTCCTCGATCGTCTGTCCCTAATTTCGGAAAGGAGGCGGGAGTTTACCGGAAATGAATCGGAAACTGGTGGGAGACTAAATCGATATTCATACTAGCGAACAGTCCAGTCGACTGTGAGACTATATATATGTAACACTCTTTGTACTATCTTTAGCCGGTCATAAAACAAGGAGAAAGGTAGTACAAGGGGTTAATATAAAAGAGAGAACAAGGGAGTGAGGTACGCGATAGTCTTGCGCGTCGGTTATCAAAGTATTGAGTCCTCGGTCGGGAGCGGACTCGGGAACGGTGTCTCGGTCGGACACGGAAACGTGGTGTCTCGGACGGGCATGACAGGGACGGGATCCACGGAAACAGTCTTTCGTCCTTTCGGTCGGAAAGGTCTCGGAACGGAAGCGGGTGGTTGTGGGGGTTAGTGTGGGTTTGTTGAGGGCATGGGCTATAACACACATGCGCCGTGATGAATGCGATGTACATGACATATGCACATGCACTGTGACAAACAAGACATACACAACGCCTGTACGCACATGCACTGCCACATATGTGCATGTGCCACCACATATGTGCATGTGCCACCACATATGTGCATGTGCCACCACATATGTGCATGCGCTGCCATGTACACAACGTATGCGATGTATGTGCACATGCTGCAACAAACGTGACATACATAATGCCCATACACACACGTGCTGCCACATACGCAATGTATGCACATGTGCCGTGACAAACATGACGTATTGCATGCGGGTGCGGCACACACCTGAGACCCATCGACCCATGGGAAAAAACCTATGGGTTGATGGGTTCGGGTTTCCCATGGGTCGGATATGGGTCACCCACATTTGACCCATGGGTGACCTGTGCCATTCCCTAACTATGACACAGAATTAAGTCGATATTTGTACTGGCAAATAGTCCAGTCAACTGGTGACTTATATACATGTATCTAGTCTTGTACTATCTTTTACCGAGTAAAGACAAGGGGGGGAAGAGAGTACAAGGGGCAATATAAAATGAAGAACAAAGGAGTGAGGTATGCGGTGATCCTGCATGTCATCTATCAAAGGAGCAGAACCTTGACTTCAGAATCTTTGGATGTTTGGAAGCATGGAACCTCAGAATGATGCATTGGAAATCTGGAACCTCAGAATGATGCATCGGAAATCTGGAACCTCAGAATGATGCATCGCCTCAGAATGATGCATCGGAAATCTGGAACCTCAGAATGATGCATCGGAAATCTGGAACCTCAGAATGATGCATCGGAAATCTGGAACCTCAGAATGATGCATCGGAAATCTGGAAATTGGTTATTCAGACTTTGAGTGATCAGAAAGGTCCCGGAAACAGTACGGGTAGTTGTGGGGTTTAATGTGGGTTTATTTGGTGGCATGGGCCATAACAAAGACATGGAGAAAAGAATAAGGTATGAAGAGCATGTGGAGGTATTTTCCACAATGCTTAAGAATAGAACAAAGAATATAAACAAAAATAGAACAATGAAATATGGCTAGATATAAGATAATAAGAGTGTGAACGAGAACAAGACAATAGAAATGTGACCAAATATAAAACAATAGGGTCATGGCCAAGCATAAAACAATAGAAAATGTCCTGAGATAAAACAGGCTAAGAAATAAAAGAATAAATGGGTTAGGAATAATGGAAAATGAATAAGGGAAGAGTGGATGATGGATAGGATGAGAGATGTGGATGATGAATGTGCCAAGCCGAGACTGATATACTAAGTGACTTGTATATGACTTGGTCACCTGCGAGTGGAATTAGACTGATCATTCAGTTGGCACTACCAAGTGAACCAATGCTTGATACATGTACTTGACAGTCTTAATAGGATCACTAAGAAAGACTGGTACCTTAGAATCACAGAAAGAGATGAATGGAAAACACCATTCAGGATTTACTATAGATCCTTCGAATGGCTTGTCATGCCCTTTGGTCTCTCAAATGTCCCTGTGGTTTTCCAACAATTTATAAATGACATTTTTGGTGACCAGTTAGATATCTGCACTATCCTCTATTTGGATAACATTGATGATGAGACCTCATACATTAAACACATCAGAGAATTTTGAAATGATTATGAAAGCACAGTCTATATGCCCATGAAGATAAGTGTTCTTTCTACCAAACCTCAGTGGAATACCTCGGAACATACTGTCATCTGAGGGACTTACCATGGCAGAAGACAAAGTCAAGTACATCTTATAATGGCCCAAATATTAGAAGGTTAAGGATGTCTAGTCCTTCCTTGGCTTTGTGAACTTCTACAGATGGTTTATCAACAACTACTCAGCAACCACCATCTCCCTTACCAGACTGAAATAAAAAGGTTTACCATAGAACTTTAATAAGGAGTGCAGGGAAGCTTTCAATAAGCTTAAGACAGCATTTACTTCTGCACCTATTCTGACTCATTGGACTCCTGACGATCCTTTGATTATGGAGACAGATGCATCCAATTATGCCCTTGTCACTATTCTCTCTCAGCAAACCTTGGACAGAGAACTCCACCATATAACATTTCATTCCTGACCTTTTACCTCACCCAAACTCAATTACAATATTCATGATAAAAAGCTTCTCACTTTGTTTGAAGCTTTTCAGTGTGGGTGACACTACTTGGAAGGTTCAGCAGACCCAGTTAACATCATCACAGATTACAAAAATTTAGAGTACTTCTGTACTACCAAACTGTTGACTAGAGGACAAGCCAGGTGGTTGGAATACCTTTCCTAGTTTAACCTTGTTATACGGTTTAGACCTGCATGGCTTGGCACAAAACCTGACTCACACACTAGACGATGGGATGTCTATCTTAAGGAGGGGATAAGCAACTATGCCACTATTAACCCCCAGAACCTTAAGTCAGTTTTCATGCAATAGTAATCAGCATCATCCCTTTGAACTACAAACCTCACTGAACCTGTCTTAAGAACTATTACACTTATGGACACCAAATGAATCTTCACTGATATTCCTCAATATCTTGCCTCTAACCTCACAGCTTAGAAATACCTCAGATCCACTAAAGATCTCAAGTGGCAGACCAACCCAGATTTCCTACTACTCTTTGACAAATGAATCTATGTTCCTGAGGTTTAAGACTTATATATGTCTACAAGTCTTACAGTTCAAACATGACCACATCCTGTCAGAATACTTTGGAATCAATAAGACCTTAGACCTCATCAGATGTGACTTCAATTGGCCTGGCATCAGATCCTACATTAAGGACCATTGCAAATCCTGCAGTATATGTATGCAAAGCAAGCCCTAACAGCACAAGCCCTACCAACTATTCAAGCAGCTCCCTATCTCAGAGAAACCTTGGAATTTAATATCCATGGACTTTATTGAGCACCTTCTAGCATCCTCTGAATTCACAGCCATTCTAGTCATTGTTGACTGCTTCTCCAAACAAGGAATCTTGATCCCCACCACTGATACAATAACCTTGCCATAGCTTGCAGAACTCTTTCTCCTACATGGCATACTCTCTCACATAACCTCTAACTGAGGTTCAGAATCCATGTCACACTTCTGGCAATCTCTTAAGAAGGCCCTAGATATCAAACTGCACTACACCTCTGGATACCACCCTGAAGGTAATGAACAGACCAAATGTACTAATCAAACATTAGAACAGTACCTTTGTGTCTATTGCAACTATCAGCAGGACAATTGAGCCTCTCTCCTCCCTTTAGTAAAATTTACCTACAACAATGATTCCAGTGCCACTACTGGAATTTCACCATTCTTTACTAAGAAAGGCAACCATTCTAACCTTAAAATCTACCCCAAATAAGACCTCATATCCTCATGAGCCTAAGACTTTGTAACCAACCTAGATGAACTTTACCAAGAACTTTACTAAGCTATCATTGATGCCCAGCAAGCCAACCAAACCTTGGCTGACACCAAGTGACTATCCATACCAAAGTTTGAGATTGGCCTATACCCTTTCTGGGAATTTCTGACCGTTGAAAGTCTGGAACAATCACTTTCTGTAAATCCATTGTGTCAACCTGAAGTTTCGCAATTCCAAACCTTCCAATTCCATGACCTAGATTCCACTCCTTGATAAACGACATGTGAGATCATCGCATACCTCACTCCCTTGTTCTTCCTTTTCTATTAGTCCCTTGTATTCCCTTCTTCCTCTTGTCTTTACCCAGCAATAGATAGTACAAGGATTAACTACATGTATATAAACCCCCAGACGACTGGACTATTCACCAGTATGAATATTGACTTAATCTGAGTCATAGTTTCCGATTCAGTTCCGGTAAACTTTCTAACTTTCCAAAATTAGAGACAGACAATCGAGGAGGGTGCAACACATAAGTTGAAGCCAAGTCCCTCTGACTTTGAAAACTCAAATGACTAATTGTAACAACCTAATACCACAACCAACCCTAAGTCTCCAGTGCTTCCTATCTTCCCATCTTTCTGTTTCCATCTGTGAATCTACGATCTCTAACTCTTTTACTACCAGAGTCTTGACCCCCCTCCTGGAAACCCTTTGGAAGCCTCTGGAAACCGCTCCAGAAGTATCTAGCTAAGGACCTGACATGCAGACTTAACAGTATATTTGTACTCATACTCCTGATTGTCATAAGCTCGAGACCCATCATGCATTCACAAGCCTTACAGACGATGACCCAGGTGTCTGCCTGCCATACATCTATTCCCTGAGAACTATCTGCCCCCAGGCCCAGTTTCCAGATGCCTCAGACTCCTGCACACCCTCCAGAACCTTCATCTGACTCTGGATTCTCGAGCATGGACCTACACCCGTGCTTGAATATGACCAACCTGTTCCTCATGAACCACCCCCCAGTGACTTATCAATCGTCACCCTCAGAGATGCCATCTAGCTCGGGACCATCCTCAGTAGTGCCATCAACTTTGGGACCACCATCTGTGGCACTACCCCCTTTTGCATCTCTCCCTTACATACCACCCCCCTTTGTATGACCTCTGCTCGTTACACCACCACCTATAGCACCCTTGTTCATTTCACCACCTCCTGTTGCACCACCACCCATTGCACCACTGCTCATTGTACTACCACCCATCGAACCTCTGCCCACTGTACCACCCCCTGTTACCCCACCCCATGTTGTACCACCTGCCACAGTACCGCCACCTCTCACACCACTGCTACCTCCTGCACCACCGCCACCTCCTGTACCACCGCCACCTCCTGCACTACTGCCACCTCCCACGTCACTACTGCCTCCCACACCACCACCACCTCTTATACCACCACCTCCTCCTGCACTACTGCCACCTCCTATACAACCAGGAAGGGCCCTACCTTAGGACTAAATGATGTGCCTGACCTTCCCCAGGCCATCGTCATACTAGCAAGTAATCTGACCATCAGCCTCGCACGCCACCAAGGTCTGGGACCTGGATACCTTTGATGGATCCAATTCGAGGAAACTACAAGCCTTCCTAGTGCAGTATAACCTGAACTTCCATGACTGCCCTGATGCCTTTAACACCAACAGTGCCAAGGTAACCTATGTGCTATCGTACCTGACCGGTACTGTCCTGGACTGGTTTGAACCAGCCCTCACCACCCCTGATGAGCCAGACTGGCTCTATGACTATGACGAGTTCATCTCTGAACTCAAAACCAACTTCAGCCCCATGACCCAGAAGGAGAGACCAAAGCAGACCTCGAGAACCTGTATGTGTGATAACCAGCACATCACAAAATATGTAGTTGAATTCAATCGACTAGCTACCTACATCCACTAGGGTGATGCTGCACTCCATTGCCAGTTCTACAACAGACTTCCTGGAAGGATCAAGGACAAGATTTTCAGAGTGGGAAAACCCCACTCTCTGCTCCAACTCCGCCTCCTGTCCTAGTCCATCAATGTCTGTTATTGGGAATAACAATCGGAAGTTTCCAGGGAGTCCTCCTCCACCTGGAACTTCGACCACCCTTATAACAGAGGGAAGGCCCCACAAACACATACTTGGCCCCTAACATGGGCAAAAGACAGGTGACTCAGGCCAACCCACAACCCTGTCCAGTAGCAGTAGGACTACCATGGACCTTTCATCCAAGCTCAGTAATTATACTGCAAGAATGGCAATGCTGCTTTGAACAAAACCTCTGCCTCTTCTGTGGCAGATCGGGCTACACAGCCAAGGAATGGCTGAGATCTGCCACCACAGTCACCAAGGGGTGCACAGCCTCCATAATAGAAGAAATCGAGGAGGAATCTGAAGCAATGGAAGCTTTGAAATCCAAGGAATAGAAGCACAGGCCCCCGACTCCAGCACCAGTTGTTTGCATTGAACACCAACAGTACTCATGGAGTAAAACAAACAATGCATCCACTCCCTCAGAAATTTGAACCCCCATGAACAATTGTCAAAAAAATTCAACCCACTTCCTTGGAAACACCTCTGACCCTCTAAAAATCCATCAGACTCTAGTTTCCCAGACATCATACACTCACTTACTATGATCCATTGATTGACAGGGCATTGAATACTACTTGTTAGATCTTCATCCCAACTAATTCTTAGTACTGTTGAGCTTACAGTTTTACTTAGTACTCAATCTGACCCTCCAAAAATTCTGCTCAGGAAAAACCCTGACTATCACAGAACCCATACTATCCCTTAGACAAACGGTACCATGTGTAGATTCCTTCTTAGACTAGAACCTGTTGATAGCATGTTAATATCTACCGCTGAACCATTGACATGGTTCAAACCGAGACTTGAAATTGCAGGACATCCTCTGAATCCCGATAGTGTTGCTACCATCCAAGTGACAATCTGGTGACCAACCACCATGACCACTATGACCACTATGACCAACATGACCATTCCGACTACCACAACCCATGACTACTACAACCACCATGACTCTGACCATAGAACACTAGTTAGATTGGGACATCTACCCTAGAGAAGGGGAAGCAACCGAAAGCTAACCTGTATTAACTTAAGGATTTAGTCAGGGATCTCTGTCTGACCCCAAACTTCTGACACCAACTAGGATCGCATGTGACATCATTAAATTCTGGAACAAATTATAAAAAAGCATTCTCAGTTGTCACCATAAAACAAGGAATGCTCTAGTTCTGGATCAAGATCAGAAGGGTCTTGCTGATGGAACAAATCCACACCCTTGCCCTTTCCTTCACCACTTGACCCCAGCACCAGATCCACCATTCCAGTAGACCACCCCACCTTGGGTGTTGCATCCCCCACACCACGTTCCAGGTCTGTCCGACCCTCACCACCTGAGGACTCTGGGTAAGACCACTACACTGACACCCTCATTTTGGATATGCTCAATTATCCATCTAAATCACATTCCATATCTCAGAAGCATCTGATAACTTTTTCACATCAGCCCTAAGAGCGATGAGTCAAGCATCCATTCTAGACAAGCTATCTCCAATCAGTCCCAAGGCAGCCATGATCTCCGCACACCTGACCTTTGGGAGGGAAGGAACCACCATGTCAACCTTTATCTTCTTCAAAGAGGATGCTTCAGGAGCCTCTGTCTCCTCCCATCCCCTTTTTCTCAGGTCATCCCCTTGACAACTAGTGTAGAGTTGCTCTAGATAATTAATACCTAAAAGCCTGATACACTGGTCCTTTTCTCTGGCAGGGTCTAGCGCAGTCATTCACCACAGCTGGAATAGGTTCTGTGACTCAGCAATGTGTTAAGTCCGCATGTCAGGCGCTTAGCTAGTACTTCCGAAGGAGCTATCCAGGTTAGCGTGAAGGTCCATAACAGGGCCGAAGACCGAAGACGGGATCGGACAGACTACAGATGGGGGTGGAAGCGCCAGGAACTTAGGGTAGGTCACGGAATGGTACTATCTGGTCACTGAGGTGTTTGAGGTCAAAGGGACTTGGCTTCAACTTATGTGTTGCGCCCTCCTCAATCGTCTGTCCCTAATTTCGGAGAGGAGGCGGAAGTCTACCGGAGTGAGTCGGAAACTAGGTGGACTAAGTTGATATTCGTACTAGCGAACAGTCTAGTCGACTGGGAGACTATATACATGCGACTATCCTTGTACTATCTTTGCTGGTCATAAAACAAGGGAAAAGGGAGTACAAGGGGTCAATATAAAAGAGGGAACAAGGGAGTGAGGTACGCGATGGTCCTGCGTGTTGGTTATCAAAGTATTGAGTCTTCGGTCAGAGATGGACTCGGAGATGGTGTCTCGGTCATGACGGGAACAGAAGCGGGAAAGCGGATTCTCGGTCAGACTTGTCGGGGACAGAGATTACGGAAAACAATCCCTCGTCCTTTCAGTCAGAAAGGTCTCGGAATAGGGGGGGGTGGTTGTGGGGGTTAGTGTGGGTTGTTGAAGGCATGGGCTATAACAGTATCCCCCCACTAGGACCGAGCCCTCGAGGTCCTAAGCTTGTCTTGCTGTGAATAGGGCGGAAAAGGACGTGGGAATGTTTTTTAGGCATTTGTATGTAATGGGCATTCTCCGAGCATCTGCTTGATCCTCCGTATATATAGGGTTTTCTTTATTGTTGTTTTCCCTTCTTTCGACTTCCCCCCCCATGTTGGACTTCTCGCAGGATGTCACGGAGGATGTAACAGAGGCGATGCATATCCTGAAAACTCAGTATGAGGAGCAGGTCCGTCTTCTGGAGGCAAAACAGTCCCAGCAGGTGGAGGCCGCTCGGCAGGCTGAGGAAAAACAGAAGGCCGAGCTTCAGAGGTTGGCGGAGGAAAAGCGGCTGAAGGAGGTGGAGGAACAGCAGCTGAAGGAGGTAGAGGACCAGCAGCTGAAGGAGATAGAGGAGCAGCGGCTGAAGGAGGAGGAAGAAAAGGCCCGTGCTGTTGAATAAGAGGCATTGCAACTGGAGCATGCCCTTTCACTTGTGCTGGAAAATGAGAGTCTGGAGGAGGACGAGAATGAGCCAGATTTTGGGGGTTCCGAAGATTCCATGTCGGACCATCCTTCGTCTGTGCATCGGGAAACCATCCCGTCACCGTCCAGGGGGCATTCCGGCGGTGAACGTCGTTTGGTACCTGTGATCGGACCCGGTTCCGCTGCATTGATTGCGGACAGGAAACGTCGGGAGCACAAGGAGGAGGGGGTTCGTATCTCCACGGCACAGAAGGACCTCGAGAATCAAGTGGTTCATAAGGTGCGGGAGGTCGGAAGGGAGGTGGGTTTCAGACCCATTGAATCCAGTCGTCGGGCATTGACCCAGTATCGCCCTGATTTGTATCAGACCATCGTTCCGGAGCACTTCTCGTATCTGAGGACGGGGGCCTGCAATTTATGTCTCAAGCGGAATAAGCAGTGCAAGTGGACGATGTCGGCGAAGACCTGTGTCCTCTGCTGGGCCAGTCGGGTATGGTGTGAGGTGGATGGAGTACCAGTTGTTTGAGGGGCGGCTATGAAGAAGCGGGGGCAGAAGGACGAGGATGTCCCTGAAGCGTCCTCCTCTAAGAGGTCCAGGGTGGAAGTGGTGATTGCCCCTCCTCCGAAGGTTGGCTGCATGGAGATCGTGGCCATCCTGGGGTTGATCCAGGAGGCTCTGGTCGGTATGGATGCCTGTCTTTGAGCCTTGGGAGCGGACGTCAAGAGGCTGTCTGATGCTTCTGAGATGCGGAATGCTATCCACACCAACAATCGGGACCGTCTGAAGTGAAACTGTCGGTGCGGCGGTCAAGCTCCGGCTACTCATGCGATGGGGGACCGGATGGAATTGGATCCGGGCGTGGTGGATGTGATGCCCAAGGTGGGGCGGTCAGTCGATCCGGTCGACTCGGTGTCGGGGCTGGGTGAGGAAGGAAAGGGCAAGGGGGTGGACTTGTTCCAGCAATATGATCCTTCCAATCCGGATATTAATCATACCGTGTTCTATGATAACTAGTTGTAGTTTGTTTGAAAGTCAATAATGGTCGTGGTCGGATTTGTGGTGGTCTTGGTCATGGTTGTCATGTTGTCGCTAGGACAGGGTCGGAAAACTCGGGGGTGTCCTGCAAAAATGCGAGTTTGGTAGTAGACATGTCAAGGTTTTCTCTTTAGTCAATTTATCATGTTATCAACAAGGGTCTAGGCTAAGCAAGAGATCTACAAGTGGTACCGCCTGTCTAAGGGGCAGTACGGTTTTGAGGGTCATGATTTCCTGAGTGGAAATTTCTCGGGGTTGAATTTGAGCACTGCGGCTCAGGTACCAAGAGTCAGTTTGGACGTAGGCTAAACAATGTAGTACTCAATACCCTATCGATCGTTGGATCGTGGTGGGTGAGCGTGTGGTGTCCGGTAACTAGAATCTTTGACGGGTTTTCGGAGGGTCACGGTTGAAACTTATCGACGGGGTTGCGGGTGTTTCGGGAACTGAAGGGAGTGGATGTGTTGTTTGTTTTGCTCTGTGGGCGCTGTCGATTTGTTCAACGCGAATGATTGGCACTGGAGTCGGGGGCCTATGTCTAATCTTCGGATTCCGAGGCGTCCGATGCTTCAGGTTCCTCCTCGACTTCTTCTGCTATGGAGGCTGCGCATCCTTGGATGACTGTGGTAGGAGATTTCGGACATTCTTTGGCTGTGTGGCCCGATCTACCACAGAAGAGGCAGAGGTTTTGTTCGAATCGGCGTTGGTGTTCTTGTGGCGTAAGTTTTCCGTCTTTCCCTAATCTGGACGAAAGGTCCGTGGTAGTCCTGCTGCCACTGGACGGTGTCGCGGGTTGGCCTACATTGGCCATCTTATTGCCCGTGTTAGGGGCAGAGTACGTGTTCATGGAGGTTCTTCCTCTATCATATGGGCGGTCAAAGTTCTGGT
>QLPG01012794.1:0-17642 GCA_003314385.1 Gomphus sp. MG54 | reverse complement strand
ATATTTCCGAGTCCCCAACATTATATTCTTCTGAGTCCCTCGCCGTATCGCACCACAAGCTTTCCTCCGACCAAGCAACAAAGTGGGACACACACCACCCCTTCTATACTGGCTGTTTGTTTACTCGCTCGCTATTAAAGTTGTCCGTGAATACTGATCTATACACACCCACAGATACTGTATTGTGGGAATCAGTGTGATGTTAGTGTGAAAATAAATAGACTGAAATACTATCTCAGTCTTAGTGATTGGCGCAGGTATTGAAAACCTGCGCGGGTAGCGGGTATGGGTAGTGTGGGTAAGGGTCAGGGTCAGGATTTCCAACCTGGCCCAAACCCGTACCCGCAGGCGGGTACACTTATTTAAGTGAGGTTCAGCAGTAACCTCACTTATATAAGCGTGGTTCAGCACTCCCAGCTGCACCCCTGTCATGTGACTGCACTCAAAATCAATATATTTTTGTTTTTTAAAAATTCAGAATTTATTTAATTTGCTTTGTGGCTGATGTAATCGAGGTTCGGCGCCAACCTCGCTTACATCAGCTTGGTGTCAAACAACATACACATACCCTCATACCCTCCGTCGGCACAAAGCACTATGCCATTCTGCCTCGTTTACACTCTCCAAGCTGACATCTGCAGCTTGGCGCCGCAAACCCACATTTGCAAAGCCTGTCATGTCATTGGTGTCCGCTGCGTCACTCTCTCTCCAAAAGTCTTCGTCAAAGATGGCATCGTTCTCATTCCCTAAATCCCCCAAAATGTCATCGCTCTCTCTCCTAAAGTCGTCACAGGAGATAGGCCAGAAAGCCCACAGCCACAGCATTCCATAGCGAGGGCGTCATCTTTACCCTCAGCGACTTTTACAACTTCACCGCCTGTTGTTTCACCACCCAAATCAAGCTCTGACTCAGAGGCCGATGCTGACACAGATCCCCATCCAGCCTGCCAATACTCTGAAAGCGAGCGCAAACCTGGCCCGAACCCTGAGTCTTCACTCCCTCCACATCCGGTGATCAAAACCACAGCTGACACCGTTGAGTTCGATACAGAGGAAGCCATGCTAGCGTGGCGGAGGGAGGTGCAGGCAGCGTTGTATATGTATTGGTGTCAGAGGGGGAGAGGAAGAGGGCTCAGGAGGGATTCGAGTGCGACTGGGAAGGGAGAGGGAGCAGAGGGAGCAGAGAGGCTGAGTTTGAGATGGGACATCCAGCAGATGTTGCTTCCGAGGAGGAGGGCGCGGTTGGTGGAGTGGGACGTGAGAACCAGTTGGAGCCTGGTTTGTCCAAGATAGGAATGGGTCCTAAAACTGGGAGTCCGATTGGTGTGAAGCGTGCGGGATGTATGAAAGAAGAAGGCAAGTGGCTGGAGACGTGGGAGGTGATGACCCAGGACGATTGTTGACTTTGGACCGTTGACATTTGTGGAACCAGGGTTGGATGTGGATATGGGCAAGGCCATGAGGAGGGGGAATACAAGTATTGGAGTGGGAGAAGAGGATGCTGTGGGGGTGAGTAGAGAAAGGGAGGTGAGGCGGATATTTGGACTCAGGAATATGGACATATGGAGTAAGTAGTACTTTGTTCTCTTTGTGAGGTATCATGCCGATATAGTTTTTTTCTTTCTGTGTTACAGTAACAAGATGCAGCCTCACATGTACAATTTCTACATCTGGCCTTTTTGTCATCAGCACTCGTTTCATCTGCTTCTGGTCCCGCCTCCTCGCTGCCTCTGATGTCAAACTGTGCTTCTCCACCTCGGACATGCGTGGCGCCCTCCCACTCCCCTCATGCACTGGCACACGTACGTGGTACCGTGGCACAGGGATGGCGCTACAGGTGTACGGCTATGCCGATGTGCTAGTAGGTGCATGGGCTGGATGCAACCACATATGACACCTCATGTGTGCATGTGGTGCATGCATGTCGTGTGTGAACGCATATGACACCTATGTATGCGTGTTGCCACGTTGGCCAATCCTGACCCTGACTGCATTAGGGTTGCTGGTAGTCCCACCCTGCCTCTTGGGAACCCCAGGTGCACTTGCCTCTGTGTGTATGTCGTCTATACCTAAGGCAGATGTGTACCTGGGTGCACCTGAGGTAGGGTGATGTTTGCAGGACCAGAGCTATAAGTGGTATCCATGTCAACATCTGGGCCCTAGAACTATAAAAGTTTTAAGGCTTACCCCATCTTTGAGGTACTCTTTGGTGAATACTCCTCTAGAGGAGCCAAAGCAAGTCTACCTCCAAGGTAAAACTTGATGGCCTTATGTAAATCATTATGCCTATGTGGGTTGGGATCCTCAGAATGGCTCCTAGAAAATGTAGCTTTGTTGTACTACCTTGTCAACTTCCTAGAGACAGTGGAAGAGTCAACTTTCTAGCCATACCAAGCTGATACAAGCCAGGTTAGTGTGGAACCTCAATCATATCAGCAACCAAATACTTGGTTCTAATAAAATGTCTACCAACGATCCTCATATTGCTCAAGGCAAACAGAAGCATCACCTAACTGAACGTTTGACTGGCAACACTGATCTACTGTAGGTAAGAACAATATCCATTATGGGTTGCAGGTAAAAGCAATACCTGTTGAACCCGCGGGTAAGAATAATACCTGTTGTGGAGCACGGGTAAAAGCAATACCCATTAAACCTACGGGTACCCGTACCCGTACCCGTGATAACTTGCTACCCATTGCTAAGGGTACAGGTATGGGTAGGCCCAAAATACCCGGGGGTTACCCGTGCCAATCACTACTCAGTCTCTTGGAAAAGAGCTCAGGTCATAGAGTCACACAACTGCAAAATACAATGGCAAATTCAAACTCCTATCAAAGGCAGATATCAGGGATAATAATGAATAGAACCCATACCCTCTCTCCAATACCATCAAGTCTTGGTTGCCATGAATAAGGAGAAGAGATCTTTGGGCTGAATATCAAATCCTCAACACTCCCTCTCAGTCAAAATCATCAGTTCCATCTCCAATAGCTTGATGGGTCAGCTGATCTTCTAATGATTGAAAAATGTAAGTGGTGAATGAATTTTGACAGTACTGAAAAGCCATGGTGGTGTAAAAGGGTCAGAATAGGTAAGCAAGGTCGTGCAAGCACAGGGATAAAGGAGAGATATGTTCAGGCTGAACACCAAATTCTGAGCACTCCCCCTGAGTCCAAACTGGCAGGTGTTGTTCCAAGTGATCTAATGAATTGTCTATGTCACTGCCCATGATGATCATGCTTGGTTTAAAGTCTGAGCAGAATCTGGTCCAGTTTAAAGACATAGCAGACTCTGGTCCAGTTTAAAGTCATAGGGGACTCCAGTTTATTTCATCAGTTTATAGTCGTGATAGACTCAGGCTCATTTTATCAGTTTATAGTCATGATGGACTCAGGTTCATTTTATCAGTTTATAGTCATGATGGACTCAGGTCAAGTTCATCAGTTTATAGTCATGACGGACTCAGGTCAAATTCATCGGTTTAAGGTCATGACGGACTTGGGTCATGTTCATCAGTTTATAGTTATGATGGACTCATTCCGACATTCCAGGCAACATCATATCTAAATCTCCCCCTCCAACCAGAGGTTGGTTGGTTAGTCATGTCATAGATTATTGCTAGTTGTCATAGTTGTGATGGACTTCACTTGACGATATTCAGTTTATAGTCTTGACAAACTCAATCTGATAGTTCTTCAGTTTATAGTCATAATGGACTCCATCTAACATTTGGGGCAATATCATATCCAAAACTCCCCCTCAAACCAGAGGTCAGTCGGTCATGTCATATATGGTAGTTGCTAGTTTTTACCCTTCTTTCATTCGGTCTTTTTTGGCCTGAATTTTTGTCATTGTCAGGGGATGACCCTCTCTGAGTCCTGATGACAAGTCTAAGGTCCTATATCAGACTCTACCTAAACTCTGAGGATGAGAGACCAAAGTCCGAAAGACCACCGATGTCAGAGGATGATCCCTTCTGAGTCCTGACAACAAGTCCGAGGTCCTATCATGGACTCCTCCCAACTCCAAGGCCCTATCTCGGACTCCCCCCAACTCTGAGGCCAGGAGACCCAGGTCCAAGGGACCACTGAGCAGGAGATAGGAATGATCTTAGCATGATGACTGGAACAGGGAATAGGTGCCTGTGTTGATTTATAAGCTAGTGCACAGACCACTTATATAAAGGGTATAAAAGAGGTTCACCAGCAGTGGAGATCCTTAGACTTTCCTCTTCGGATTTCCCCTGCTTAGGTGAGAGCCCTACATGTACTTAGGTAGTAGCTATAATTGAACTTCGGATTTCCCCTGCTTAGATCTGAGAAGCCTGTGGGTAGGCTCTGGGTTTGAGTCCCATAGTCAGGCCTAGGAGGATGTCCAGGGCTGGGTGGTGCAAAACTAGTGCACAGACCACCTACATAAAGGGTATAAAAGGGGCTCACCAGCAGCGGGACCCTTAGACTTTCCTCTTTGGATTCCCCCTGCTTAGCCCTCCTGTGAGATACCTCCAGTTGACGCTGAAGAGTTGCCCTTACATCCCCATTGCCTCAGGAAGAAGGGCTGCCCCCCTGCATGCCTGTGTGCCACCCTTCATGTGGGTTTGTTCCGCTGGGTCTGCACTCATGTTGCTCATATGCATACACTATCATCTGGCCCATCATGAGTGGTCATCCTCCCCTTGTTCCTGTTAAAACTAGACAATGATAAATTCAGTGTTCTTCAAGGAAACACTCAATTCTATTGGTGAATAACTACCTAGACAATGATAAACTATTAGGTAGTTAGTTTGTGAGAGAAATGGGTAAATAACTAGAGGCACTCACTTCAGTGTTCTTCAAGGAAACACTGAAGTGACAAGCCTAGCAACTGTAACTATATATACTTGTAGGCTCGGTGAAATGCGGAACACATGGGTCACCCCTGGAAACCACCAAGTAGAATAAGAAAATAGGTATGAATGTAAGAAAAGACAAATAACAACAGAAATAACAAAAAGAGTGTCAGACCAAAGTGAAATAGATAGGTGCTGACTGTGTGTAATCTTAACACTCCCCCTCAGTCTGCACCATCTATTCCATGCCCAGCAACTTGAGGCACTGTTCATGTTCAAAACGACCCACTGCCTTGGTAAGGAAATCAGCACCATTTTTGGTACCAGGGATATGAGAAGTGCGAATGGCCTTTCATTGTATGAGTTCTCGAATGTAGTGCCAGCATATGTCAATGTGTTTTGACCTGCTGTGTGTAAGGGCAACCCTCTTTCGGAACTGATCTTGCAACTGCCGGAGGCTGGAACCAGCGGGATACCACCCAGCCCTGGACGTCCTCCTAGGCCTGACTATGGGACTCAAACCCAGAGCCTACCCACAGGCTTCTCAGATCTAAGCAGGGGAAATCCGAAGTTCAATTATAGCTACTACCTAAGTACATGTAGGGCTCTCACCTAAGCAGGGGAAATCTGAAGAAGAAAGTCTAAGGATCTCCACTGCTGGTGAACCTCTTTTATACCCTTTATGTAAGTGGTCTGTGCACTAGCTTATAAATCAACACAGGCACCTATTCCCGGTTCCAGTCATCACACTAAGATCATTCCTATCTCCTGCTCGGTGGTCCCTTGGACCTGGGTCTCCAGGACCTCAGAGTTGGGAGGAGTCCAAGATAGGACCTCAGACTTGTCATCAGGACTCGTCAGGGATCATCCTCTGACATCGGTGGTCTTTCGGACTTTGGTCTCTCATCCTCGGAGTTTAGGTAGAGTCTGAGATAGGACCTTGGACTTGTTGTCAGGACTTGGAGAGGGTCATCCCCTGACACTGTGATACACAGGGTTATCTGAGAGTGCTACTGCACCTGTGTTGTCTGAATAAATTTGTGTAGGCCTGGTGACATTGATACCAAGTTCTTGACACAGTTGTTTCACCCATTCAGCTTCTTGGCAAGCCATTGCTAAGGCAAAATATTCAGCTTCGGTGGTTGAAAGGGCCACCAATGCTTGTTTTTTGGATTTCCATGCAATGGGTCCGTTTGCGAGCACGAAGCAATATCCGCTTGTTGACTTGCGGTCACATGCGTCTTTGGCATAGTTAGCATCGCAATACCCCCATGGGATCATTTGGTCGTTGCCATCCACCTCTGACTCAGGCATATGTTTATACACTATTCCCAGCTCTCTCATCCCTTTAAGGTATTGCAATATGCACTTTGCCACATTCCAATCACTTCGCGTAGGGTTCTTATTTGATTGCGAAAGGAACTGTGTAATATATGCTATATCAGGTCGTGTGGATATGGCAGCGTATGTTAACGAGCCAGTGAGTGCTTGATATTCTTTGATGTTCTCGAAAAGTGTTTCTTCATTGACATATAGATGACTACCCTTGTCCACTGGCATGGCGACCGGATTACACTCGACCATGTTGAATCTCTGCAACAAGGAGTCAATGTATTCGGATTGAGAAAGCTTGAGGACCCCTTGGTAAGTGTCTCTTGTTTTGAGCAATCCAAGAACTTTGAATGGCTTAGTGGTATCTTTCTCTTTGATTTTGTAGAATTTCTGAATGCCGGCCTTCAGTTCTTGTTCCTCCCCCTCGCTCGAGCATATCCCTGTAGCATCATCCACATGGGTATTAATTGCAATCAACCCCCTTTCCATTTTCTTCATGAATACGCCCATATTGCTGGAGAGTGGGGTAAGTCCCATTGATCTCAATTTCTCCTCTAAATCTTCTCTCCACACTCGTGCTGCCTCTGATAACCGTCTAACACCTTGTTCAATCTCCCCACTTTCCCAGGTTTTTCATAACCGTCCGGGAACCTGATGTAAATGTCATGGTCTAACTTCCCATATAGATATGCAGAATCCATGTCCCAGGCAAAAATTCGTGAGTTTTTAATTGTAGCAAGGGCGAGTAAGATTCTGAGTGATGTTATATGTGATACAGGGGCAAATGTGTTGCTCAGTGAGATGTTGGTCTTTTGTTGATCACCACGCACCACCCATCTTGACCAAAATTTGCACTCTCCGGTTTCTAGATTCTTTATGGTGTGAACCCACATACCCGATAGTACTTGAGCATTTTCTGGTACGTCCTTTAGCTCAATCTCTGACCAGGTATTCATTTCCTCTAGTTTGGACAGCTCGTAGTCCATGGCATCGCTCCAGCTCTTTCCTTTGGGTGACTTGATAGCATCCTGGTATCCTCTGGGTATCTTGACATCCATTGGAGTATTGCTCACAGTGGCTTTTGTCACTAAAACCTTGACACCATCTTCTTTCTCTTTCAACCTCTCTGATCTCCTGGTTGGTTCTGTCCCCCAAACTTCTGCACTAGTACGCTTCTTCTTTACTTCTCCCTTACCCCCTCCTGACTCCCTTCTGTCTTCTGTCTCTTCCTGGGTTGGGAATTCTATAAGGGGAGTGGAGTCTTCAGGCTGTGTGCTTTGATGTCCCTGGCCTTTGACAAATATGGCATTTCTGGTCCGGTGTCTCTTGCGTTCTTTATCTACCACCACATAAATGGAATCCCCTTCATATCTGACCAGTCTGCATTCCATTGTCTTATCATCCAACTTGGTATGTGTTTCATCTGGTATTTTCATAAAACATTTGGCACTGAAGACCCTGAAATGCTCTATTGTAGGTGTATGACCAAATACTTTCTCGTATGGTGTCATGAAGTTGGGCAATATGCTTGTAGGACACCGATTTCGGATGTAGATGTGCGTTGATATTGCCTCACTCCAGAGATCTTTCCCTAAGTCTGAGTCTTTTAGCATTGTCCTTGCTCCTTCTACGATTACCCAGTTTCACCTCTCTGCTCTTCCATTTAATTCTGGATTGTGTGCAACCGATGTTGCAATAGTAATCCCCTGGTCTTGACAATACTTCTGGAACTCGTTGTTTAGGAATTTGCCACCGTTGTCGGATCGCAAGGTGTGTACCCTACTCTGGAACTTGTTTTCAATCGCCTTGTCCAAGTCAATTAAAGCTTTGACAGCCTCTCCTTTGTGCCATAAGTGAAATGCAAATGCAAATCCTGAGCAATCATCATTGACCACAAGGGAAAATCTCGCATGGGTCCATCTAGCTTCAGGATTCACACGTCCAATCAAGTCCACGTGCAGGGTTCCAAATAGTCGTGTATCTCATTCTTCCCTGTTGCTGAATGGCTTCTCATCCATCTTGCCAATGATACAATCCTCGCATATTCCGTTTAGTGTCATGTTAGTGACCGTCATTCCTTTCACTACTTCTGAGTTAACCATCCTTCTTAGCATGGTTTCCCCTATATGTCCCAATTGTCTGTGCCAAGTAGACAAATCGGCACTAGATCCATCTCTCTTGACAGCAGTCATGACATTCTCTTTGGGGGTGATGACGTTTAACTTCAGTTCGTAAAGTTCTCCCTCTAATGCTACCTCTGCATAGGTTATGTTGTCTTTCATGATCCTGATACATCCTCCCATGATTTGACTTTCGAACCCTCTTTGATCTAAGACCTTGAGAGATAGAATCTGTGAAGATTAAGCCTACAAATGAGGCTTGTATACGATATAATTCAGTTTAATCACCTCCACTCCAACATTTTTCTATCTCACCACAATACCCATATCACAACCTACGGACATGAGGGGATGCAAAGCTCTTTGGGGTGGCCATGCCGCCAGAAGTGACTCGTTCGGTGTGGCTTGACCGAGTGGGCGGTAAAACACAGAAAACTTTGCATTTCCTTTGTTTGGGCACAGACTATAAGTAGTACATGTTCATTTCATCTCACTTCAGTCTTCTACATAGTTGACTGAAGTGAGTACCAGTTTTAGCCCTTCTATTTCTATGTCCAAGACTGACCTTCCTTTGTTATTAAAGTATATCTGCGCTTAGGTAGTTATTTTTGCATAGAGACTTGAGTCTTCCACATAGTTGACTGAATCTATCTACGCTTAGTTTTAACAGGTTATGGGCCCCGGCTGTAACTAGACAAACAGCACAGACGAACCTTGAAGTTGACCTCTAGTCAACATATAGAACCCCGACCTTCGAACGTCTAGGCAAGATGCCCAATTCATTCAAAGTGATACAATACGACGAGTCAGAAAGGCTCAATGAGACTGGTTCCAATTGGAACTTTTGGAAAACGAGGATGATTCCTTACCTGAAAGGGGCAAAACTCTGGCCCTATGTATCTGGAATGAACACCAAACCCCCCGACTCAGACCCTGTTGCACTAGCCTCTTGGGAGGAGATTGATTCCCAGGCTGTGTCCACCATCTTGATGAATATATCCCCAAATGTACAGGCCGGTTTAGACTGCTCCACATCACAAGCAGTGTGGGACAGTTTAATGAACCGATTCACGCAAATCGACCCTATTTCACAGAACCTAGCTCAAGACCAATTGGTCTCAAAGAAATTCATTGAGGGTGGAACAGAGACTTTACCAGCACACATATCTGCACTCCAGAAGTTGAGGGAGGACTGCGGAGGGCTAGGTGTAAGCATATCGGATGCAAGATTTGCTGGAGTCCTTACCTTGTCAATGCCATCTCCATCATGGGACCCAGTGATTGGATCACTTGGCAGCACGCTTGATCCTAGACTGGTTATCTCACAGCTTCAGACCAAATGGAACAGAAGGCAGGGGAACTCACCAACAAAAAAGACACCAACGTAGTGTTGCAGACAGGTGCAAAGACCACAGTGAAATGTGAAAACTGTGGGAAAACAGGACACATGAAAGCAAGATGCTGGGAGAAAGGTGGTGGTCAAGAGGGTCAGTGCCCAGAGTGGTTCAAAGGAAAAAAGGACCCACACACCTCGAATGTTGTCAAAACAGTCTCAGATACCCATATTGTATGGGCCTATGGGCACAACGGAAGCCCAAACATGTGGTTTGCAGATTCTGCTGCCACTATTCATGTAACACATGATAGAAACGACTTCACCTCTTATCACAAATACAAGTCTAACCGAATGATCAAGGCATTCAGAAAGAATGAAGTACAAGGGATAGGTGAAGGAGATGTACTGGTGGAAACTAAATATCAAGGCAGAGTCAAGAGAATCCAACTCACAAAAGTCATGCATGTGCCCGGTGCCGAAGGGAAAATACTATCGCTCAAAGTCCTTGACCAAAAGGGATATGAGAGTTGCATAATCAACGGACATATCTACATCATGAAGGATGCACATACTTACGCACAAGCTACACTAGGAGGAGAATTGTACGAGATTGACCTGAGAGTCATACCCTCCCAGGAATCTGTACTAGCTGCCGTGAAGAGGGATCCATCAGCCACTGACCTGGCAACTTGGCACAGATGGCTAGGTCATTTAGGAGACATGATAGTCAAGAAGCTAAATACCAGCGGTGTTGTGAAGGGGATGGTCACGACTAACCTAGAGCTGAAAGGCCTCTGTGAAGATTGCATGGTCAGAAAAATAGATGAAAAGCTGTTTGTTGCCAGAGAAGCTCAGGATACTCGTCTTTTTGGTACTCTGCACACCGACTTGATAGGCCCAATGAGTCCTGAAGCAAGGTGGTCCCATGCCAAATACTGTTTGGTCGTGAATGATGACTGCTCGGGCTTTGGATTTACATTCAACCTAAGGCAAAAAAGCGATACCGTCAAATCAATCATCGAATTGGATAAGTCAATTGAGACAAAATTCCAAAAAAGGGTACATACCTTGTGGGCAGACAATGGAGGGGAGTTCCTCAATGATACCTTATTGGAACATTGCCAAGATAGGGGGATTTCCATAGTAACATCAATCGCTCATACCCCCACTATGAATAGGCAAGCGGAAAGGAGAAACCGGATCCTCACTGAAGGTGCAAGAACTATGCTAAAGGACTCAGATCTAGGGAAGGACCTCTGGGGAGAAGCTATTGCGACTCACATGTACATCCGCAACCGCTGCTTATCAAGTGTGCTTCCTAATGGAGTGACCCCTTATGAAATGGTCTATGGCAAGTGCCCTTCAATTGATCACCTGAGGGTCTTTGGAGCAAAATGTTTCATAAAGATACCAGATGAAACACGCACCAAGTTGGATGACAAAGCCAAGGAGTGTCGCTTGATTGGTTATGAGGGCGAGTCCATATATGTCGTAACCGACAAAGACAGGAAAAGAGTCTGGACGAGGAACACTATCTTTGTCGAAGGACCTGGACACAGGAGTCTGACTGGGGAAGACAAGGATGATTCAGATGCAGATTTCATGAACCCAGAAAAGAATTCAGCATTAGGAGAAGACACTGCCAAAGATGAGACTAAGAAGCGGAAAATGAGTGCCAAAGTCTGGGGAACGGATCCAGTTAGATGGTCAGATAGGATAAAAGAACAACAATCAGCTGACAGAGTACTCATCACCACCACAAGCGAGGATAGAAACTCAGCGGACAATGGAAACATACAGATCCCACATTCTCACTTAGAGGCAATGAAGTTGCCAGAAGCCAGGAAATGGGGAGATGCAATGGACTATGAGCTATCTAAACTCGACGAAATAAACACATGGGAAGAGGTAGAAAGGAAGGATGTACCAGATGGTATGGATATCCTACCAGGGATGTGGGTGAATACGGTGAAGAAGCAAGAATCTGGCAAGCAGAGGTTTCGATCGTGATGGGTAGTGCGTGGAGATCAGCAGAAGACCAACATATCATTGAGTGATACATTCACACCTGTGTCACGGATATCATCCCTCAGAACACTACTTGCACTTGCAACCATCAACGATATGCGTATCTTTGCCTGGGACGTCGACTCTGCATACCTTCATGGGAAGATAAGCCATGATATATATATAGAGCTACCTGAGGGTTTGTTACAATAGTGAAAAAGACGTATTCGTAATATATTGTAATCTCCCAATGGCGAAGTTATTGGCGAGGTTCGGAGTTGGGGTTGGCTTCAACGTGCTTGCGTTGCGCCCACTTGGATCGCACGGTCCCCAAATTTCGTAAATGCAAGGAAGACAGAAGTAACAGAGGATCTTAGTCAAAATCAAGATTGATTTTCTGACTGAGGACTGAACTAATAGTACAAGGCCTTTTATACTACTTTCTAATCTATTAGGAGTCGAATAGATTCCTATAATAGAATGAGAAAGCCGAGGAAACGGAAAAGCGAGAAACAGAAGTATTACGTCCCAATAATGATCTCCTCTGTGACATTGTTGAGTGACATGTCACTCAGATTCCCAATGAAGTTACCCTAAGGATGTAATAGCAGATTCGGATATAAAGGAGTGAATGGAATTGCGAACAGATGAAAAGGAAATGAAACATAATGAAAGATATTAAACGTAAATGAGCTCGGAATGGAAAAGCAAGCATGTGGAATGTGACGTAAATGAGTGGAGTGATTTGACAGGAGCACATGACGCCAAGACAGATACACGAGGTGCATATAGTCCGTGGGCTGAGGGCGTAATGTTGAATAGCGAGTGAGGGCGGAGTTGGGCTGAGTGAGGCTGAAATGAATAATCGGCTTGCTGGCGTACAGGGTTATAGGAAGCAGAACAAAGTTGCGAAACTTAATAAAGCCTTATATGGCTTACCTGAAGCAGCCCGGGTCTGGCAAGAAGATTTGGAAGATAAACTGGGATCTTTAGGATTTACACCTCTTGGGAGCGACTCAGGTGTCTTTGTCAGGAGAACAAAAGAAGGCATGACGGCGATCGACACACATGTCGATGATGCTACTGGGATCTGTTCAAGCGAGGGGGAGGAATTGAGTCTAAAAGCAGGCATTCAGAAGTTCTACAAAATCAAGGAAAAAGATACCTCAAAACCATTCAGAGTGTTAGGCATTCTAATCACCAGGGACAGTCAGCAAGGAACCTTGAAAATGTCACAAGAAGATTACATTGATGACTTACTGCAAAGATTCCAGATGGAAGAATGCAATCCAGTCGCAACTCCTGTAGACAAAGGCTCACACCTAGAACAAGACACAAACCCCTATGAGAATGATAGAGAATACCAGGCACTCACAGGATCGCTCACCTATGCCGCTACTTCCACTCGTCCTGACATCGCTTATATCATGCAATTCTTATCCCAATCGAACAAGAGCCAATGAGACTGGAATGCCAGGAAATAAGTGTTGAGATACCTGAAGGGCACGAGGAATCTTGGCATCGTGTATCGACGTGTCCCAAAGGAATCCGAATGCTTCAAAGATAGCCACGTGACCCCATGGGGATATTGCAATGCGAACTATGCTGAGGAACCTAGGGATCACAAATCAACTAGTGGGTACGTGTTCATGCTGGCCAACGGACCTATCACCTGGAAATCAAAAAAGCAGGCATCCGTAGCTTTGTCCACCACTGAAGCCGAGTACTACGCGGTAGGAATTGCGTGCCAGGAGGCGGTTTGGCTAAAGCAACTTTGCCAGGAACTCCAGTTGCCTATGCACAAACCGATCCTCATATTTTCTGACAACACCGGTGCAGTGGCACTATCCGACAATCCCATATTCCTCAGCCATTCGAAGCATATTGATATCCGTTGGCATTTTATTTGTGACCTCATCTGTTCTAAAGTCATACGCACTTCACATATCCCTGGAGCATCTAATGGAGCGGACTTCCTCACAAAGGCTTTACCCCGCTTTGAACATGAGCATTGTCTCAAACTGTTGGGAATGGAGTAGAGGGTTCAAACTGAGGGGGAGTGTGAAGATTAAGCCTACACATGAGGCTTGTATACGGTATAATTCAGTTTAATCACCTCCACTCCAACATTTTTCTATCTCACTACAATACCCATATCACAACCTACGGACACGAGGGGATGCGAAGCTCTTTGGGGTGGCCATGCCGCCAGAAGTGACTCGTTTGGTGTGGCTTGACCGAGTGGGCGGTAAAACACAGAAAACTTTGCATTTCCTTTGTTTGGGCACAGACTATAAGTAGTACATGTTCATTTCATCTCACTTCAGTCTTCCACATAGTTGACTGAAGTGAGTACCAGTTTTAGCCCTTCTATTTCTATGTCCAAGACTGACCTTCCTTTGTTATTAAAGTATATCTGCACTTAGGTAGTTATTTTTGCATAGAGACTTGAGTCTTCTACATAGTTGACTGAATATATCTGTGCTTAGTTTTAACAGAATCTTGCCATCAGCATTTAGAACATGCATTACTTGGGTAAGTCCTATTCTGGTAGACTTGGTACCGTAATGTATATCGGCAATGATGTCACCTTCTCCTATAGCCTCCACTTCATTATTTCCAAATGCTTTAATGGCTCTTCTTTTCTCAAATTTGTGGTAAGTGGTGAAGTCTTCCTGATTTGGGCTCACATGAACTGTGGCAGCTGAGTTGGCATACCACACATTGGTTAGGTTTTTGGATCCATATACCCATATGATCTGGGTATCTGTGATAGCTTTGACGGTATTTGTGATCCTTGGGTCCTTTCTTCCTTTGTACCCCTCGGGGTATTGCCCTTCCTGTCCTCCACCTTTAGCCCAAAATTTAGACTTTGTGTGGCCAGTTTTCTCACAGTTTTCGCACTTGAGGGATGATCTTTCCCCATATTGGAATACCACATTACTAGTCTTTTTATCAGTGCTGAGTCCCTGTCTTCTGCTCCATTCTGTGAAGGTTCGGGAGATAACAATCTTTGGATCTAGTATCCCTCCAAGGGTTCCTATTACTGGATCCCAAGATGGTGATAGCATAGATAATGTGATTATCCCCACAAATTGAGAGTCAGGTATGCTCAATCCTAACCCTCCACAGTTTTCTCTGAGCTTTTGTAATTCAGCTAGGTGTGCCAGCACAGTCTCTGTGCCTCCTTCAATGAATCGTTTAGAGAGTAGTCGGGTATGAGCAAGGTTTTGCACGATGGGGTCAGCCTGGGCATATCTGCTTAGCAGTCCATTCCATGCTATCTGTGCTGATGAGCAATCGTATGTTTGGTGTGATGTTCATTAAAATTGTAGACAAGGCTTGGGCATCTGACTCTTCCCATTTTGCCAAGTCATCAATGTCGGTCGCGGGAGGTTTAGTCTTTGTGCCAGATACATATCCCCACATTCTAGCTCCCTTCAAGTAAGGTACCATTCGAATCTTCCAGAAATTCCAGTTCGACCCATTCTCATCTAACTGCTCAGATTCATCATATCTGAGGACTTTAAAACCATCTGCCATGGCTGTTGTTTCAAAAGATCTTCGGTGATTGCTTGAATGTATGTCTGTTTTGTTCTAGTTTGGCCTGGGGCCCATAACCTGTTAAAACTAGACAATGATAAATTCAGTGTTCTTCAAGGAAACACTCAATTCTATTGGTGAATAACTACCTAGACAATGATAAACTAATAGGTAGTTAGTTTATGAGAGAAATGGGTAAATAACTAGAGGCACTCACTTCAGTGTTCTTCAAGGAAACACTCAATTCTATTGGTGAATAACTACCTAGACAATGAGAAACTAATAGGTAGTTAGTTTATGAGAGAAATGGGTAAATAACTAGACGCACTCACTTCAGTGTTCTTCAAGGAAACACTGAAGTGACAAGCCTAGCAACCGTAACTATATATACTTGGAGGCTCGGTGAAATGTGGAACACATGGGTCACCCCTGGAAACCACCAAGTAGAATAAGAAAATAGGTATGAATGTAAGAAAAGACAAATAACAAAAGAAATAACAAAAAGAGTGTCAGACCAAAGTGAAATAGATAGGTGCTGACTGTGTGTAATCTTAACAGTTCCATGTCTGCCCTCGTAGTTCTGTCACCATTGGCCTGGAGGTCTTGCATTTGCATGCACCCTCCCTGGTGAAATTGGTTTATAAACTTGGCAGCAGCGCATGCCATACTAATTGTTGCACTCCCTGTGCCATTGTTGGCCTTGACTACCTCATTGCCGCCATGCCTGATCCTGTGCACGAGGGCCTTCCAGTGCTCACTGCCCAGTGGTACAGCACTGGCAACACTACTAACAGTTATGGGAGTCTTGAGCGGGTCTGTTCTGGTGATCCCAGCAAGGAAGCATGAGGCTCTGAAGGACGTTGAGGTTGTTGCAATCCCTGCTGGTGTACCCAGGAAGCCAGGAATGGCCTGCGATGACCTATTCAACATGAGCACAAGCATTGTCCATGACCTAGCCTCTTGCATCTCATGCGTCTCCCCTGCTGCCTATATTCTTGACATCACCAACCTTTCAATTCCTGCAAGCCATTTGGTATCACCACATTTGTGTAGACTGCATCCCTTGAACGTGTGCCACTGTGCTCTCGCGGTCCCTGGTGAACTCTTCTTCTGTCTTGGGTCAGGTCTGGGCTCTGTACACCTATGGTAAGTGGAAGGGGCCATGCATTGCTATACCAGTCATCATCACATGTGTTCACTGGCAGGCTCATTTTGCCTTGCGGTCCTTCACTCCATCTTGAGTGATGAGTCAAAGTGTAATAAATGCCTTGTCTTTGTACCATACAGTACAGCCTTGCACATTGTGTGTTGTAGCTGTTTTTCGTGAGCGGGTGCCACCCGCAAGTACATTTGCTGTCTGGGCTGTAGTCCAATATGTCTTTCGTCCCAATAGACTGCATCTTGGCTGTGATCAATGGGTGCCACCCATGGCTCAGTTCCATATGTATATCCTAGGCCAAGCCCCAGTGTCACTGGGGCCCATAACCTGTGAAAATAAATAGACTGAAATACTATCTCAGTCTCTTGGAAAAGAGCTCAGGTCACAGAGTCACACAACTGCAAAATACAATGGCAAATTCAAACTCCTATCAAAGGCAGATATCAGGGATAATAATGAATAGAACCCATACACTCTCTCCAATACCATCAAGTCTTGGTTGCCATGGATAAGGAGAAGAGATGTTTGGGCTGAATATCAAATCCTTAACAGTTAGTTGTGATGTACTGGTTTGTATGGCAGACCGCACTTCCCAAAGTGTTTGGATATGAACTTGTTCCTCAGAAAGAGGAGCTGGCAGACAGGACAATTGTTACAGTGGTATCCCGTTTCGTCTTGGGTTTTGATCATTTACTGAGATAGGATGTAGTTTTCGAGGGAGAAAATTCTGTAGTATGCCATCGCAGCTGGTGGGGGTATGTTTCTTGTTTGATCATACCAAATGAGGTTTCAGCTCCTCGGGGATGTGAGTGTTTAATCAGTCACGAGAATTAAACAGTTAGTTATTCAAATACACTGCATCTATTCCTGAAAAATGTATTATGCATCCCACCTCCAGGCCAACGTCTTCCCTGGAGAACGAACTTAGCCTGAGAAGAATTAATCAATATAGAAAATAGAGAATTAGCGGGGTGAGAGTATTTCCGGATCGCCCTCGCGCGTGAGATCAATGGAGTTATTGGCTCCACCACTATCCAGTTCTCAATGAGAACAGGCAGTCCTTTGATCGACTTACTCCAAGATAAAATACACGAGGAATTAAAGCAACGTTATATATATATTATAAACAGGACATATGTAATCAAAAATATTGACTGGCTACCAATTGTTGTGTGAAATGGTCTATGGTGTATAAATTGAAGGATTGGGATGGAAAGTGAGAACCAATGAACAAAGGGAAATTGCCCCTACATTGACACAGGGGGTCAAAAGGCTTGGGATATCCATTTACCCTACATCATGACAACCTGGTGC
>QLPG01012782.1:0-15763 GCA_003314385.1 Gomphus sp. MG54 | reverse complement strand
TCAACAACTGAGGAGGGAGGCATGCGTGGGTTGTGTTTCACCCGCATATACCCTGCAACCGGCCCTTGACCCTATTGAAGGTTTGAGCCAGGCTGCCGGTCCCAATCCAGGGAGCCTGCTATGCAAGTCACGTCGTGCGTGGACAAGCACCCATAAGTAGCGTACATAGTAGAAAATGAATAAATCCCTCGATATTGAGGGTAAAAATACAAATAAATGAGAGAAAAATCTAGAATTTAAAAGCGCACAAAATGATACTAAAATCGATATATTATTACAATATATTGAGGTTGGCCTCTCAGGGGTGAGATGCAAGTTTGCACCCTACAGTGTTTGCTGTCACCAATCTGGGGAAGCACAACATGATCCTTAGCTATCCCTGGCTCCGCAATCATAACCCCGAAGTCAACTGGTGTACGCAAGAAGTCACGCTAAGCTGGTGCTCGGCCCAATGCGACACCTGCCGGGTCAAGCTAGAGAAGGAACATTGGGAGGAAATGGCACTTCGGACTCTTCGGACCGGCCACCTGCCAGGCATGACGACCGATGAGTCGGAAGACTGCGAAGGTATCGACGACTGTGTGCCCTTCCTCAAACAGGGTGATCGCCTTTTTGCAACCGTGGCCCTCTCAGACATTCTGATTGCTACCACCGCGGCCACCACAATTACACAGCAATTGGCCAAACGGGCCCTCCAGAGTACCCCTCCCAAAGAGAAAGGGATGATCCCACCCTATCTCCAAGACTTTAATGACCTCTTCAAGAAGGAGTCCTTCGATTCTCTCCCCGAGCAGAGGATGTGGGACCATACGATCGAATTAGAGCCTGGAGTGAAACTCTCGGCCTGTAAAGTGTACCCTCTCTCTCCGAATGAACAGCGAGAACTGGACGAGTTCTTATGGGAGAACCTGCATACAGGATGCATCCGCCCCTCAAAATCCCCCATGGGAAGCCCCGTGTTCTTCATCAAGAAAAAAGATGGCACCCTCCGACTGGTCCAGGACTATCGGGTACTCAATGCGATGATGGTGAAGAACCAGTACCCCCTTCCCATCATCTCAGAGCTCATTGTGCAACTTCGAGGAGCCAAGTACTTTACCAAGTTGGATGTGCGATGGGGGTTTAATAATGTACAGATTAAGGAGGGAGACAAGTGGAAGGCGGCGTTCCGCACGAACTGGGGACTGTTCGAGCCCCTTGTCATGTTCTTCGGCCTCACTCATAGCCCTGAGATGTTCCAGACCATGATGAACGACATCTTCCAGGACCTTATAATGGAGGGACACATGTGTGTGTACCTGGATGACATCCTCATCTTTACCGAGACTCTCGAAGAGCATCGACGAGTCGTTCGGGAGGTTCTTGAACGACTAAGGGCCCACAAGCTCTACCTTTGGCCAGAGAAGTGTGAGTTTTAATGGACCAGGATCGAGTACTTGGGCCTCATTATATCTCATGGCAAGGTGGAAATGGACCCCATCAAGGTAGAAGGAGTTACGGGTTGGCCGACTCCTTCAAACCAAAAAGAGGTGCAGGCCTTTCTGGGCTTTGCCAATTTCTATCGGAGGTTCATCAAGAGATTCTCGCACCACGCCAGGCCGTTGTTTGAACTTGTGAAGAAGGATGCAAAGTGGAAGTGGGGAGACGAGGAACAGGCAGCCTTCAAAGGGCTCAAGACAAAGTTCATGATGGTGCCCATCCTTGGGTTCGCTGATGATACCCGCTCTTACCAAGTAGAAGCAGACAGCTCTGACGTAGCCATGGGGGCAGTCCTTTTGCAGCAGTCGCATGAGGATGGCAAGTGGCACCCAATCACCTTTTACTTGAAGAGCATCTCCCCAATGGAGAGGAACTATGAGATCCACGATAAGGAGATGCTCGCTATCATCCGGGCATTGGAGGAGTGGAGACACTTCCTGGAGGGCGCTGAACACTGCATCGAGATCTGGACCGACCACAAGAACCTAGAGTACTTCCGATCCTTGAAGAAGCTGAACCAGCGACAAGCCCACTGGCCCCTCTACCTCTCACATTTCAACTTCGACCTGCGGCACAGACCCAGAGTAGCGATGGGGAAGTCCGACGTACTTTCGTGTTGGTCAGACCATGGATCAGGTGCAGGCAAGAATAGAGACCTAGTCTTGCTCCAACCAGAGCTGTTTGCGATACGGGCCCTAGAAGGAGTGGTGCTGGAGGGGGAAGAGCGAGGGATTGTCCGAGAACTGAAGAGGGTGCTGACCAGAGGGACACTAGAGGACGAAGTAGCAGAGGCGGTGAGGAAACTGTGGGAAGCAGGAGGGAGGTCATTGGTTTTGGCTGAATGGGCAGAGGCCGATGGGTTGTTGACCTTCCGAGGGAAGGCATACGTTCCGGACGTGGGGGGTCTCTGGAGACGGATAGTATCCCATCACCATGACTCAAGGGTTGCCGGGCATCCCGGTTGCTGGAAGACCCTCGAACTTGTCTCCCAAAACTACTGGTGGCCTCACATGTCTCGATACATTGGCGAGTACACTAAGACGTGCGACCTGTGCCTATGAACGAAGGTCCAGAGGCAACGACCAGTCGGGGAACTCCACCCACTCCCGATCCCCAAGACACGGTAGGATACCATAAGTGTAGACTTCATGGTGGAGCTCCCCAACATGCACAGGTATGATGCCATGATGAACATGGTAGACTCGGTATCAAAATGGGCGCACTTCATACCGACCCACATGACAGTAATGGCAGCCAGAGCAGCACGACTCTTCTACACCATGTTTGGAAGCTGCACAGGTTGCCAAGGGTGGTGGTGTCCAACCAAGGAGTGCAGTTCATCCACGAGTTCATGTGGGAGCTCTACCACTTGCTAGGCATTTGCTTGGCAGCCTCTACGGCCTATCACCTGCAGATGGATGGTCAGACCGAACAAGTGAACCAAGAACTGGAGCAGTACCTGCGCCTCTTCATCAATGAGAGGCAAGACAACTGGGATGACCTCCTACCCCTAGCTTAATTCCAGTACAATAACCACATTCATGTCTCGACCCATGAGTCCCCCTTCTTTCTGGACACGGGTAGACACCCGCGGATGGGATTTGAACCACACCAACCCCCATCGCACCTTGAGTCTGTAAACGAGTTCAAGGAGCAGATGGAGGGAGCACTTTCGGAAGCGAAGGTGGTCCTGGTAAAGGCAAAGGATGATATGGCAACTTATTACAACCGTAGGCACCAGCCGACACTGAAATTCACCCCAGGCGACAAGGTGTACCTCGACGCTAGCGACATTCGCACTAATCGGCTGTCCAAGAAACTAGCACACAGGCGACTCAGCCCCTATCTCATGGAGGAACGAGTGGGGTCTCACACATACCGACTCCGTCTCCCGTAGACCTTGTCTCCCGAAGACCTTGAGCTGTCTTCACCTGGTCTTCCCCGTCGTTAAACTCACCCCGGCCCCAGCAGACCCCATCCCAGGTAGGCGACAGCCCCTTCCACCGCAGCCAATTCTCGTCGATAAAGAGGAACACTTCGAAGTCAAACAAGTACTCGACAGCCAGATGAGAGAGAATCGACTACAATTCCTTATCAAATGGAAAGGTTATGGCTACGAGGAGAACCCATAGGAGAATGAAAGCAACGTCCAGGCCCCCAACCTTATCGCCGACTTCTACCGTCTGCACCCGGGTGCCCCATGCCGAATCCGCGCCTTGGATGTGTCCACCTTTAGATCCCTCACCCCAGTCCTGCCCATGGGGATCAATGCATCAGGGACACTGCATTCTAGAGGGGGGGTGATGTCAGGGGAACCCCCAATCATGAACCCTGACCAGCACTGACCCACCCGTACTCCACACCCGCTGACCAAGGTCTATTCGACCCACTCACGGCAGTACCAAGCGTACCACACTCTGAACCATCATCCCTGTTGGCGAGTACCCTTCAGAAGGGTCAACTATAACTCTTGGCTCCCCTTTCGTCATTCGCTCTCAGGGTCGAGGCCTTAGTGGAACTTCCCAGTCAGTACGGAGGGTGATGCCCGGTAGAGTGCGGAGTGCCATAGTGATGGTGCTTATATACAGTAGTCAGTGGGCGAAGGGTTCCCTAGAGTTTTCGCTTTGGATCCCCCTTCACCAGGTAGGCTAGCCCCCATGTATTAGGTACCATACTAAAACTTTGGATCCCCCTTCGCCAGTGTGCCGCCCTAGGGTAGAACGCCAGCTTAGGTTGCCCTTATACCAGCCGAGCCGAGGACTTAACAGAGGGGAAGCAGGTAGAAGGGTCTAAGCCTAGTCAATACCCAGAATGAGGAAATATATACATGCATGTCCTAATTATATAGGTTAAGAAGCAACATGTGGAATAAGGAATGTGAGACAACAAGGTATGCAGAGCATGTGGTTATTGTCCACAACGAGTAAAATTAGAATGAAGGGATGCAAACGGGCATAGAACAATAAAGGATAGAATAATCGAAGGGTGACCAAGGATAGGACAATAGGGAGTGGCCGACTATAAAACAATGGAGTCATGGCTGAGGATAATACAAGGACAGGAAGTCCCGAGGCGAGACGGACCAAAGGGTGAGGACAAGCAGTGTGGATGGTGGATGTACCGAGCCAAGACTGGTGTACCAAGTGTTATGCATGTGGCGTGGACACTTGGTCATGGATATAGGATGGTTGCTTGGTTGGCATTGCCAAGTGGATGGGACCTAGTATGTGTACTTGACAAAGCCTCCCCGACTGGCCTGCAGGACTTGGCCAGTTCCCGACCATATCTTTGGTGTTACTGAGGCCTGACAGTATACTCAGACTCACACTACTTCCTGTGCCTCTGACCTCTTAATGATTATGCCCCCAAAATCTAGATATGCCACCTGCAAGGCGACTAGTGCCTCAGACATCAAAGCTGAGAAATCAGTGGAGGTGTCCTCGGCAACCCCTCTTAAATGTCTGATCGATTAAGGCTCTACTCACTGCTTCATAGAATCCTCCTATGTTCAGGAACATAAAATCCCTACTACTTCGGTTGACTCAATTCCCCTTAAACTATTTGATGGCACTACTAACTTGGTCATTACCAAATCTGTAGAACTGCCAATCAAATTTCCATCAGGACAACTACAGTCCATCCTATGTATGTCACATCACTAGATTTTTCTGTATCGGTAGTACTCGGTCACAACTGGCTCACCTGCTACAATCTGTTGATTGATTGGGTATTGAGCAGTATTACATTCCAAAAAACCACTAATGACCTAGGTGCATCCTGATGCCTTCGGTTCAGCCAGCACCTGCCACTGCTACATGGCCTCAACCAGGATCCTGTCCGAAATTGGAAGCTCCACAAATAGCTTTAGTCAATGCAGCCGCCTTTGCACATGCCTGTAAACTAGAATGTTTGCAAGTTTTCCATCTGGACCTTTTGGCCATCAATGCCACTTTGGCTTGATCATCCAAGGTCTCATCTGTTCCATCTGTTCCCCTCGATCTGGTTGGCCTGGAAAACATCCCCAAAGAGTATTGCAAATTGGCTGATGTTTTCAGTAAAACAAAAGCTGACACTCTAGGACCCCACCAACCCTATGACCTTAAGATTACCTTGGAAGATGGCACCAAGATGCCTCATCCACTCCTATACTCGTTGTCTCAATCAGAACTAGAAACCCTGCATGAATTCCTTGATGAACACCTGAACATGGGGTTCATCAGGGCCTCCTATTCTCTCCATGGGGCACCATTTTTATTTGTCTGAAAGAAAGACAGCTCCCTTTGGCTATGCATGGATTTTTGAGCACTAAACAAAGTGACCAAGAAGGATTGGTACCCTCTCCCTCTAATCACTGACCTACTAGATGCCCCCCAAAAAGCTCAAATTTATACAAAAATTGACCTTTGGCATGCATACCATCTGATCCGAATTGCTGAGGGAGAAGAATGGAAGACTGTCTTCAAGACCCAGTATGGGTCCTATGAATGGCTAGTTATGCCATTTGGCTTCTCCAATGCCCCTGTGGCCTTTCAGAGATTCATGAATGACATTCTCAGTGACCTGATAGACCATTGTGCTGTAGCTTACATAGACGACATACTAATTCATTCAGACTCACTCGAAGAACATCGGGAACATATTCGAGAGGTACTCCGTCGACTCAGAAAAAACAGCTTATTTGCCAAAGCCAGTAAATGTGAATGGCACAAAGACATGGTCAAATTCCTGGGCTATATACTACGTACTGGCCTTGTCTTTTTCAATGGTCCCACTTCATCAACATCCTCAGGATTCTTCTCCTTTTCCATCCCCTTTCCCTTGTCACCTCTCTACTTCTTGACATCCTAACCTCAGATATGGTTTTGGAACTATTGATGAGGTAGCCTGAGAACATGTAGGGTGCACACATACATCCACCCCTGAGAAGGTCAATCACAATATGTCTTCATTTTCAATAATCTGGGTGTCAAACTGTGTGCTTTTAAATTTCAATTTTTCTATATTTTATTTGTATTTTTACACTTAATATTGGGCAAGTTATTTGTATTCTGTGTTGTATATTACTAATGCATGCACAGATTTGCTTCCGTTTGACATGACACACATGGCCAGCTCCCTGGGAAGGGACAAGTAGGTATACCCCTCACCAAGCTAGCACTTAGGGGCCAGCTCAGGGATATATGCAGGTGAAACACCACCTGCATATGCCTTCCTCCTCAGTGGTTGACATACACTGAGAAGGTGAGCCTAGTGTATATTCTAGTGTAAATTACCAACTGATTTTCACCTATTTCTTTATAGTATAACAATTTAGGTATATCTAAATAAAAATAATAGTGGTTGACACACACTAAGCAGTGTAAAAATTTAGATTATTCAGAAAAAGCTCTGCACCTCTGTTACAAGTTGCTCATAATCCTACAGAACGCTGACAAAACTTTGGTATGAATAAAGCCTGATCAAGTTCTCTGAAAAGATGATAGCAAGTTAATTCCAGTCCAGGTTGTTGTCCAAAAAGAATTGTTTAGAGGGTGCCTTGGCAGGTACCTTGTCAATTACATGTAGGAATAATTAGTTTATAAGCATAAACTATATACATACTAGTTCTACTCTTGCCTAGGATTATTTCTACTGATATTCTATATAATCTGATTTAGTTCTTTACTATGTTTTTGCATATCTTTAATATTTTGGAGAGTCTGCCACTTTGGTAGCAATGACTGTGGTATACCAAGAAAACCTACTACTTTGGTAGAAGGGTGATATTTACTTTTTGGAATAAACCTCCATTTGGCAAGGGGTCTTTGAATCTATCAATGGAAAGGGTGGCAACTGGTCTTTGGACCAATGTACCTAAGTGGTTTTCAGGCCAACTTATATAAGTGCTTGGCTGTACTGGTAATACAGTAGATTATAGATGAATTTAAGATTAAGATTACTGTTATGCTACAGAACTAGCCTCTATATATACTAATTCTAAGCTGATTATGTAACTCCCCAATAAGGCAAGACCTTCCAGAAATTAGTAGAAGGGTGTGGAAAGGAATGAAAGGTCCTGGATGCCTGTAGAAGTCACAGTGTCACACTGTAGTCACTAATGATAAAGAAAAGGCAATATTCCTATAGCTGGTAGTCTCATGATGTTGGGAATATTGCAAGTTTGCACCACAACATGCCATGTGATGTGTCTGTATTATATAATTAACGCTGTAGCTAAAAAATTTCCTCGTCAAATTATAACCATCACCCATGTTTCGTACTGCATGCTTCAGGGGAAATTCAACATAATTCGACCACACCCATATTGGATGACTCAAGTGTACTGACTCATCCTCTTACTCACCTTCTTGAAAACCACAAAACCATATCTTATCCAAATTACCCCTGTTATGTCTGAAGACCGTGATCCAACATTCACTCCCCTTGCCGATGGGAACTATGCAGAATGGGAGATATGTATGGAAGCAGACTTGGTGGAATGAGGACTGTGGGAATATGTTTTTGGGACGGTTGTGAAACCAGAAGGTGATATGGTTAGTGCCAGGAAGGCCATTGCAGAGTATGAGATGAAGATAAGGCAGACCAGGGCCAGGATGATCAAGAGGGTCACGGCTGGTCAGTTGCCCCATATGAAGGATCTCGACCTGAAGAAGGTCTGGGCAGAACTACAGCGCGTCTATCAGGCTCAAGGCTTTGGTTCGAAGCTGGCTATGTGGCATGCATTCATTAATGCAAGAATGAAGGTGAACAAGTCTCAGGAGGTTATGGAAACCATGGCATCGTGGATTGGCAGGGTGAAAGGCATGTGTTTTGAACTAGAGGCCATTGGAGTGGATGTGACTGATGACGATGTTATCCTCATGCTCACAAATGGATTACCTATGGTCTACAACCAAATCATTGTCATGTTGGATGCCACTCATCCAGATGATATCACACTCGAGAATGTTATCACTCGGCTTGCAAATAAAGAATGACAACAGGAGATTGAAGTTGTCAAAAGGGAAGATGAAAAGGTCAAACTTGGAGAATCCGCTCTTGTTGCCAAGAAAGGACGTGATGTCTCAGAGATTGTCTGTTTTGGTTGTGGGAAGAAAGGACACTTTTGCTCTCAATGTCCAGAGAGGAAAGAGGAGACAGCTGCTGTTGTATATGATTCCAATGAGTTGTTTGCTTTTTAACTCATGTGGTGCTTCACTCAAGAAGGTATGTTAGGAATATTGTGAGTTTGCACCACAACATGCCATGTGACATGTCTGCATTACATAATTAATGCTGTAGCTAAAATTTTCCCTCGTCAAATTATAACCATCACCCGCATTTCGTACTGTGTACTTCAGGGGAAATTCAACACATGACTGGTCAAGTCATGAAATATTAGTTTTATATAAGCCATGCTTCTGGGCTGACCTTGTATGTAATAACTATTATATAAGCCCAGAAATTTGTTGTACAAGGTGGACTTGAGAACTTGAATAAGGAGCTTGGTGCCCTTTTCCATGTATTAAGTAATTGGCACCTAATTGTAGTTCCTTGTGGGTCCAAATAGAGATAGGCAAAATTATAGATTTTTTTGAGGTTTTCCTTGGCTTTGAGAGTTTTGATGTTTAAGAATTAATAACTTGGTGGTAATTCACTCTTAAATGGCCCAGCCAAAATATTATAATATTTTTTTGGTAGTCCAGATAAGACTGGTTTAAAGTGGGATTTTCTTGAGAGTAGAGGTTTGGATTCCTAAATGCTGAGCTCTAATTACTGTTTGATATAGCAGACCCCCATGATGTCATGGACCATCATGTAAACCAGGGTTCCTGGGGTCCAAGTGATTGCAACAACCCTCTAAATTATTGCACACACAGGGATTTGAACCACTGACCTTTGGTCAACCTGGCATACTGTGAAAGGCAACAAATTCCCACAGTAATGTGTTCTGCCAACTGGGCCAAAGTTGGATTCCAGCTCTTGACGAAAGTCCCTCCAGACCTTAAGCCAACTAGGCTCAGGTTGAATCTCACCAAGAATTGCGGGTTCGAAGTATTGGAGTGTGGGGCTGGTGAGGTACAAGATAGCATATTGGACCTTTGATGCATCTGTCAAGAATGCAGACGGACGGTCTCAAAAGTTCAGTGTGCATTGTAAAAAGAATGTTCGCAGCTTAGCTTGATCCGTTCTGTTGTAGACCTCGGGCTCCCGAACTTTGGCATGGTGGCCAGGGTTTGTAGAAGATCTAGCAGGTTGTTGCGCTAGTCGGTCAACAAGAGCTTTGACGATTTTATCCAAACTGGACAAGGAATTCAGGGTCCAGGAATTAAGGTTGGCATTAGAATTAGAGACATGAGTGGGGTTCGGATTTGAAACTTGAATGGGATTCGGACTTGAAACTTGAATGGGATTCAGACTTGAAACTTGAATGGGATTCTGAATTGGTTCATTGTCATCGTTGTCGTTGAGAGGGTCTTCTTCGTCATTGTCCTCAGGTTCAGGAGGAGCATTCCCTCCTGATGGGCCATCTTCGCGAATTGAAGGTTGTGCTGACAGCCATTGAAGTGAGGAAATCTGCTGCAACTGACTAGGGACTTTGACTATGAAGGGTAAATTTGTTAAGTCCGCGTGTCAGGCGCTTAGCTAGTACTTCCGAAGGGGCTTTCCGGGGTAGTGCGAGGGTCCGTTACGGGGCCGAAGGTCGAGAACAGGATCGGACGGACTATGGACGGGGAACGGAGGTGCCGGGGATTCAGGGTAGGTCGCGGAATGGTTCAATCCGGTCGCTGAGAGGTTCGAGGTCGAAGGGACTTGGCTTCAACTTATGTGTTGCGCCCTCCTCGATCGTCTGTCCCTAATTTCGGAGAGGAGACGGAAATTTACTGGAGTGAGTCGGAACTAGGTGGACTAAGGTGATATTCGTACTAGCAAACAGTCTAGTCGACTGGGAGACTATATACATGCGACTGTCTTGTACTATCTTTTGCCGGTAATAAAACAAGGGAAAGGAAAGTACAAGGGGGTCAATATAAAAGAGAGAACAAGGGAGCGAGGTACGCGATAGTCCTGCGCGTCGGTTATCAAAGTATTGAGTCTTGGTCGGGGATGGACTCGGAGGTGGTGTCTCGGTCGCGACGGGATCGGAAGCGGACAGTGGACTCTGGGTCGGTGTTACGCCCCATGCCTCCAACAAACCCACACCAACCCCCGCAATCACCCACCCCCGTCTCCGAATCCTCCCCGACCATCGAAGTACGGACCCGTTCCCGTTTCCGTTCCCGTTTCCGTTCCCGTTCCCGTAACATCCGTCCGAACCCCCACTAGTCCGATTCCGATTCCCGTAACATAGGATTCCGCATCTTGATAACCGACGCGCTAGCATCGCGTACCTTACCCCCTTGTTCTTCCTTATTATTGACCCCTTGTACTCCCTTTCCCCCTTGTTTTATGACCGGCAAAAGTAGTACAAGGATAAGCCACATGTATATAGTCTGACAGTCGACTGGACTGTTCGCTAGTACGAATATCGATTTAGTCTCCCACCAGTTTCCGATTCGTTTCCGGTAAACTCCCGCCTCCCTTCCGAAATTAGGGACAGACGATCGAGGAGGGCGCAACACATAAGTTGAAGCCAAGTCCCTTCGACCTCGAACACCTCAGCGACCGGATTGATCTATTCCGCGACCTACCAAACTCCCGGCGCCTCCGTCTCCGTCCGTAGTCCGTCCGACCCCGATCTCGGTCTTCGGCCCCGTTACGGACCTTCGCACTAACCCGGGAAACCCCTTCGGAAGTACTAGCTAAGCGCCTGACACGCGGACTTAACAGTCGGACTTGTCGGGAACGGAGATTACGGAAACGGTCCTTCGTCCTTTCGGTCAGAAAGGTCTCGGAATAAGGAGGGGTGGTTGTGGGGGTTGTTGAAGGTATGGGCTATAACAAAATTGCAAATAGTGGATCGGGTGTTCATAATAGTTCGTAATATGTGAAGAGAAGGTGCGATCAAGTGTGGCAGTTAGAAAATACTGTTACAATAGTGATAAAGACATAGTCATATAATATTAAGATCTCCCAATGGCAAGGTTATTGGTGAGGTTCGGAGTTAGGGTTGGCTTCAACGTACTTGTGTTGCGCCCACTTGGATCGCACGGTCCCCAAATTTCATAATAGTGAAGAGAGACGGAAGTGAACAGAGGATCTTAGTCAAAATCAAGATTGATTTTCTGACTGAAGACTGAACTAATAGTACAAGGCCTTTTATACTACTTTCTAATCTATTAGGAGTCGAATAGATTCCTATAATAGAATGAGAAAGCCGAGGAACGTGAAAAGCGAGAAACAGAAATACTACATCCCAATAATAATCTCCTCCGTGACATTGTTGAGTGACATGTCACTCAGATTCCCAATGAAGTTACCCTAAGGACGTAATAGCAGATTCGGATATAAAGGAGTGAACGGAATTGCGAACAGATGAAAATGAAATGAAACATAATGAAGGCTATTAAACGTAAATGAGTTCGGAATGGAAAAGCGAGCATGTAGAATGCGACGTAAATGAGTGGAGTGATTTGACAGGAGCATGTGACGCCAAGACGGACACACGAGGTGCATATAGTCCGTGGGCTGAGGGCGTAATGTTGAATAGCGAGCGAGGGCAGAGTTGGGCTGAGTGGGCTGAATTGAATAGTCGGCTTGCTGGTGTATGGTTTCTGACACAAGCTAGGAACTGGATAACAAAGGTTTCTGCCCCTATGCTGTCCATCATTAGATGTGGCAATCTTCCTTGAATCATCTCTGCAAGAAGCCACACAGGATGTCATATGAAGTCATATTGGCACATGTTTCCAAGATTTGTTGTCTGAAATTCCTATCCTTGCAGGGCTTGCCTGAATAGCTTCTGGCACATGAGTTAACATTTCTTCTCAATTTTTCAGCAGATCTGTTTGTTTATGCTGTGATTTATCTTGTTTAATTGTTGGTGTTATAGGAATACATGGATACAATCAAGATAGAAGGTACCAATAGTTGCAAATGTTCAACAAACCTCTTATCATCCAATCCTTAGTTATACTATGCTATGATACTAATGTATAGGCTTGAGATCAACTATAACAACATGACCTGATTGATATCCAAAGCACACTTTAGAGGGAGAGAAGGCATGGTTTGTGAAAGTGCGGTAATCAGGGGGAATCCAACAAGATTTCAGTGGCAAGTCAGCGAGAATCCAGTCCTGACTGGGTGCGATGAAGATCTGTGGGTGCCTGTGGGCAAAGAGATGAAAGTGGCCAGAAATGACATGCGCGACCTTGCCACCATCTGAGAATTGGAAGGATTCATGTTCCAGCAGTGGTGTCCAATCACCTGTGGGAGTGTCCCATATACAGACTGAGCTGTCATCCGAGCCAGATGCGACGTGCGCGCCATTAGATGAGAACACAACCGAGGTCACCGAGCCTGAATGTCCCTCCAATGTCCGCTCTATCGCTCCGGTAGTTGTGTTCCATATTCGGATTGAGTGATCAAACGAGCCAGACACGAGGCACAATCCATTGTGAGAGAAGGAAACGCAGAGCACCGAAGCTGAATGGCCAATGAGTATATGCTCTTCTTTCCCGGTAGTTGCATTCCATATCCGGACAGAGGAGTCATCACTGCCTGATGCTACACGGCCCCCATCTGGCGAGAATGTAACAGACCTCACATCTGAATGTCCCTTCAGTTTGCGCTTTATCTTTCCAGTGGCTGTCTTCCATAGAATGACCGACTTGTCGGCCGATCCAGACACGATGTATTTCCCATCAGGAGAGAAAGCAACAGACCACACCCAATCCGAATGACTCTTGAGTACTTGTTCTGTCTCCCCGGTGGTGGCATTCCAGACTCGGACGGTCCTGTCATCCGACCCAGACACGACTCGTGTCCAATCAGCCGAGAATGCAACTGAAATCACCCAATCTGAATGTCCCTCAAGTGCCTGTTGTTTCTGTCCCCTGATTGCCTTCCAAATACGAGCCATCGTTGGGTGCGAAACAAAAGATACGCGTGCACTGTCACATGAAAAGGACGACCGATCTATGACCGCACTGTGTTCCATCTCCAAGTCGCTCGTCACATCCCAAATCCGGACTGACTTGTCAGATGACCCAGATGCAACCTGTGTCCCATCAGGGGAAAATGCAACAGACTCCACCCAATCCGTATGTCCCTTGAACACACACTTTGTCACCCCTGAATCCACATGCCAGATATGGACTGATAGATCCAAAGACCCAGACACAACATATGTGCCATCGGGAAAGAATGCAACAGAGGTCACCAAATGTGTATGTCCCTTTAGTATGCACTTTAATTTCCAGGTATGTGCATTCCAAATACAGATTGAGCAGTCGCCGGAGTCAGTTGCTAGATGTGTCCCATCACGTGAGTAGGCAACTCAGTTCACCGCAAATGAATGTCCCTCGAGTACATGCTCAACCGTGCCCGTAGTGGTATGCCAAAAGCAAACAGTGGCCTCTTGCATGCCAGAAACAACATGTTTCCCGTCAGGCGCGAACGCAACGCAATTCACACGCGCTTTAAAATATTGTATGCGCTTCTTTTCCCCTGTGGTGGCATCCCATACCCGAGCAGTAGTGTCCTCAGAGCCTGACACAATACTTGATTCATCTGGAGAGAACGTAACAGCCCTAACTTCACCTGAATGTCCTTGTAGGATATGCTCTACCTCCCCCGTTCTTGCATTCCAAACTCGAATCGAGCCGTCGGTCGAACCAGACACGATGCGTGCCCCATCAGGCGAGAAGGCAACGGACCGAACTCGACCTGAATCCTGTACCAGTATGCGCTCATTCTCCCCCGTAGTGGTAGTCCAGATATAAACTGAACCGTCTAAACACCCAGAGACAAGGTGCGTCCCCTCAAGAGAGAAGGCAACCGAGCATACGGATGAAGGGTGGGACATGAGATGCTTAAATGATCCCCAGGACTCCGCAACCCCTACCACCACTCGTGGTAAGGTGTTGAACAATGTTGAATAGTGATGTCTTATCAATGCGCGTTTAGGGATCCATGCGAGGGCTGAGCCACACATGTTGAGGCAGTGATGTATCATCGGCTCAAATGCCATCTGTAGGTAGCGACGAGCATCCTCAAGTAGCAACACGTGGTGGGTATGGGTTTTGGAGTATTTCTGGGGAAATGGTGAGCTAAACTCCTCTATCATGTTGGTTACTAACCGAGTGGGCCTCCTGTGCCATGCTGAGAGACTTCAGCCCAGATCCAAGCTGTCCAAACGTACTGGGGCACTCAAGCCAGTGAAATAAGTGTGTATTGGCGAATGTCCCAAGCTCGCTGAGCATGGGTAAAGTGTCGGCATGTGGGAATGCAAGAGCCTCTACCAGATGAGAGGCCCAGTATAGGCAAGAGTATCGGAGAGACTCAGAAATAAGGTCAGGATTAGAGATTTCATGAACCTGCGCGGCTATGGAATGATCAGGTAAACTCCAGATGTTATCCCGAAGAGACTCATTCAATGTCTGGAGACACTTGAGCGCGAGTTTGTGGTGGGTATCGGAAGCATCAATGCTGTTCCTAATGCAACGTTTTGGGTCAACGATGAACTCTTGAAACGATGCATGAAAGATGGTGACATGTCCATCATTGGTGGAAGGAACATAGATCACCGAACAAAAGCGAGACATTTCAATGTCAACCTCGTCATCTGTCATCTCTAACAGGGAAGCAATGCCAGCAATCGAGAGTGGGCGTTGGAGAAACACCACAGTGGCAAGTACCTCTTGTCTCGTTATTTCTTTGTCACTGAGTTTATGGAATGCTTCAGCCATAATCAGCTTGTAGAAGCTGTCCAGGGAGGCAAGTGGCATTGCCAAATCAGTCAATTCAATTAGACGTGTTTTGGGATTCACACCCGTGTCACCGATGAACTGCACCGCTGTGGCGGCATAGATGAATAAACCATCTGACTGGGAAACAAGCCCCATCAATTCCTTTTGGGACGGCCAAGGAATTGTTTGTTGGGAATATCCATGATCGTCCGCAATTTTAGACAGTGAGGCTGTTAAGTATGTTTCGATATCGTTTTGTCCGTTGTCATCGATGGCGACTTTGTGAAGAGTGAATTCTTGGAGGAGGGAAGGTGCAGCGGCACGATTAAACGCCCTCCTGATCCAAGCCTCAGGTCGACTTGTAATCAATAATTTTAGAGGAATTCCTGTTACGCTGTCGAGGATGGCTGTGATCAGCATTTCTACAATTCCAGGTGCCGAGCATTCGTCCA
>QLPG01012774.1:0-13571 GCA_003314385.1 Gomphus sp. MG54 | reverse complement strand
ACCATTGCCATCTACGTCGACTTTAACAGAATTATCTCCTCTTTCCGTCGTCGTTGCATCCTCGACGGTTGATCTTCAGCCTGAGATCGAACCTTCTGGTCGGGTTTGGACCTCGTTAGACTTGGTATTGATTGTGAAAACTGTCAGGCTGCATTTGTATGACGGCGCTGCTAAAGTGGAGTCTGATTTGAAGAATCGTGGAATAGCCCGTTTGGCCTTGACTGACAGCAACTTACGGTATAAGTCTCTCTCCGATGGCGCTGCGGAGGTGGAACTTATCATCAAATCCTTTACCATGAGTAATACCCGCGCGGGCTTTACCAGGTTCCGTGAAATCATACCTGCTGCCCAGCATCATCGCAACCAGTTTATGGTTTTATTCTCGACATCCGGTGGCACTAGTCCTGCTTCATTAGCGATAGTGACAGTGGACTCGCCCAAGATTATATTTTCGGTGGATCCTGTGTTTGCACTATTGGATTTTATTTCGAATGCATCAGAACCAGGTGGCGATGGTTTGGGTGCAAACTCCGTTCGTACTGTGGCCCAAGCAGACACGCACCAAACCGTCGACCAGTCGACCAGTACTGATTTCCGAATCGATCTTCACGATGTGACCATAAGCGTCCTTGAGAGTGACACTATTGCTGAGACACAGGCAATACAATTGTCAGTCAAGCAGGTCTTAATATCACAACAGGTTAGCTTTGTTCTCATAAAATTACTACTCACTTAACTGACATCGCCCCGCGCCGTAGGGAATCCTTGCACTTACTGTCAACCGTCTTGGCATGTCGTTGCTACGTATGGATAAGCCTTCAGAGGTTGTGCGGTTTCTGGATGATCTAGATTTAACTCTCACTATGGATAACCGGCAATTGTCAGCTCAACAAATGTCCAGCATTGAGATTACTCTTCAGCCAGTAGTTTTCCGGGTATCATATCGGGACATAAACCTAATCGCCACCATTGCTAACAAGGCCATGGAGTTATCAACTGAGTCACAATCTACAAATGTTACCCAAATTCCCAAGAGCAACTCTTCTCGCACTAAGATAACTAATCAACATCTGTCCACTCGTTCTCCCTCCGCCATAACAGGTTCCCGTTCTACAAAAATCATCCTGGACACAGCTCAAGTTGTCTCTACAAAGGAACAGGTAAGCATCCCTCTTGTAATCCTATTTCTGGTCAAGCCTGACATCCAATGGAAGCTCATAGCGAAGTTAGATGGTTTCCGCTTTATCCTCATTGGTGATCTGCATGAATTGCCTATCTTGCACCTCAGTACGAAACCCATTGAATTTATAGTCAAAGATTGGTCTTCCGATGTGAGTATGTGTATATTTATATGCATCGGTCCTCCTAATGTAAACAGCTTCGGGCATCAACATCCATTGCAACAAGTATAACATATTGGAACCTTGGCAATTCCCACTGGGAGCCACTCATTGATCCATGGACGTTCTCTGTGATCGTTCGTCTTCTCTCCATGCCCTGCTCATGTTGTTTGCTTAGTGTGATACAAATAGGCTGACAGACAGGGTCTTTCCGGTGGCATTGCCACTACCCTGACATCAAAAGAACGTCTTGACGTCAACATCAGCATGCCATTTGTTGAACTTCTACTCTCCTTGTTGGATACATGGAGCAAAGAAGGGGACCATGTTCTGAGGAAAGCTCGAGGCGGAGATGCACCCTACCGAATCCGAAATCGAACTGGCGGTTCTGTGCATGTGTGGTCCGATATGGATGACCCGGCCAACAAGAATTCTCCCCCTGTAAAGATAACCAGTGGCGAAACAATTGACTGGCGATTTGATGATTGGAAGACGTTGCGGGAGGTAAACATACACTTCTTGCATGTCTGAACTTACAAACGTACCTCACGTATAGCATGTTTCGTCAACTGGACACAATAGCCTTACGGTACAATTCATCGGAAAGCCCTGGGAACTGCGCAACATTCCTGTCGATAGAGAAGGAGAGTACACTTATTTGCTTCGTCCTAAAACACAGAAAGTCTCGACAAGACTACTGTGCGAGATAACCTTGAAGGGAAACGTTAAAATAGTCACACTAAGGTCGACATTTAAGGTTCAAAATAGTACCTTGTATCCGTTAGAGCTTATGTTACTTGATGATACTGGTCATCCTGCCTATGCTGTCGAGAAAATCGGTGTGTCTTTGTTTATCCTGAGACCCTACACTATATCTAATTTAAACAGCTCCGGGCGAGGATTACGCACTTCCTATCGATGCAGTGACCGAGACCCGAATCACTTTGAGGCCTGATCGTAAGTGAATTCTGTTATAGGCTGTGATGCTACTGAATTCTGGTGAAGAGGGTTTTGGTTATAAATGGTCGCCTCCCATTCAGTGGGAAGATCTAATAGAACGACCTTCACAGGTAGTGGTTTGCCCCCACTCGCAACCAAACGAACCCGCATGGCGTCTGCAGGCCTGGGCTCAACATGACGTGAATGACCCTGTGACTCGGTAAATCAGCCGCCAGAATAAATTTGTTTTTATTGATGGCTAGCTGTTTTTCTTTAGCAAATACCCTAAAATTGCGCTTCTTCTTCGGGCTCCTATTGAACTTGAAAACCTACTTCCATACAACATACAGTACAGGATTTTTGACAAAAATTTAGATCAGAACTGGAGTAGCTATCTCCGCCAGGGCGGACTCATGCCTGTTCACTCCGTTGAACTTCGTCATCTCGTCATGCTGAGCATAACCGTCCAAGATAACTGTAAGACGCCTTCTGGTATCGACATATTTATAGTGCCTTACCTTTTATGATAGGCTTCAAACCAAGTGATTGGGCCATAATCAATTCTGGCGCGAATGCAGATCTTGATATAGAAAAACAGCTTAGTTTGCGCGACCCGGGGGAACGAAAACTCGAGCTTCGATTGAATTACGTGTGAGTGATGAAGTAACGCTTCATGATTAATGGCACCGTTAATTCTATGTCTTGAAGGAGACACGCAGACTCGGGAGGCGCCTTCAAAGTACAGATTTATAGCCCGTACGTAGTCGTCAACAAGACAGGTCTGCCGTTCCAACTTCGCTCTTTGCGATCAACTCGTGCGGGAGTGCCACAAGAAGTGGCTGGAGAAAGGAGACCTGGTCGGTATATTTCTGCTTCCATGCGACAAGTTACTGACGACAAAAAAATCATCTAGCGGAACTTGCAAAGTCCACTGCATTTAGTAAGTATTGAGCATTACAGCGTTGTGCGATGACCACTTGCCTGATAGGAGATACACAGTGCTATCACATGCTCACCCTAAAGGTCATGAATTTGTAGTGAAATTCAGAGATTCCGCTTGGTCGCAGGTATTTCTCATATTCACTCACTGTGGCAGCAACTCATAGCATATTCATTAGACTCTCAGCTTCGAGGCTCCAAGCGCTGAAACTGCCATATCACTTGCCGCTCCTAAAGACACCGAAATTCATGTCGGCGTGTCATGGTGTGAAGGTCAAGGCAAATACAAGTTCTCCAAAGTGATTACCTTGACGCCTCGCTTCCTCATCAAAAACAAACTGGGTCAACCCTTACATTTCCGCGAAAAGGGTATGCCACCGAGTGAACGATCCTTGTTACAGCCGGGAGAGCGCGCTGCCTTACAATACACACGACGTGGTCATGAAAAACTCTTGACCGTAGCTTACTCCGGACTCAATGCTAGATGGTTTGTGGTCCAGAGACGTTTCATTCTCTTATCTGATCGAACAACGTTGCAGGTCTGCTCCCATCAATATTCAAGACATCGGTTCCATTCACTTTCGGTTATTCCCACCTGGCGAGGCGACTCGCGAACCAAGTCTGATCCGGGCTGACGTCGCCCTTGACGGAGCTACTGTTCATGTCATTCTCAATGCGGAAGAAGGGCCATGGCCATTTGTCATACATAACAACAGTGATTATGACATATCATTTTGCCAGATTGTGCGTGATCCATTTCATGCTACCAGACTATGAAATATGAACTTAGACTATGACCAGGACGAATACCGAACTGAATCAAAATCAGATGCATCTGGACTCTATGTTATGCACAAGGTTGACAAACACTCGTCTTCGAACTATGCCTGGGATTGCCCATCTGCCCGAGACAAGAGGCTTCTTCTTAACATCAATGGCAAAGACCGTAGGGTTGACATTATGGAAATTGGAAGTCTATTACCTTTCAAATTTCCAGTAGGTGCATCGTTCCCAAAGGTGGATTCAGCTAATTTGCATCCACTAGACAGAAAGAGGCTCTCGAACTGTATCGCTAGATATTCGTGCAGACGGCGCCTCGCAAGCGTTAGACGTCTCCAATTACCAGGAGGCGACTAGTCTCTATAAGCCAAAACGTCAGATGTCAGTTTCTCGGCAGGACACATCCGGAAGTGCTCAGGAGAGCTTTGAAGCGATCGCTGAAGATGAAATTCCTTCTTTGAACCTCAGACTTAACCTCGCAGGACTAGGAGTCTCATTAATCAACCATAAAATGGTTGAAGTTGTCTATGTGACTCTCAGCGGCCTCGACCTTGAATATACCCGTACGGTGACTGCACAGGCCATCACACTATCCTGTTCGGTCATCCAGGTGGATAATCAACTGCATGATGCCATATATCCTGTTGCACTGCAGCCTTCGCCGCTTCCCAAGGATGAAAGAATGACAACACCTCCGCCAGCGGTGCAAGCATCTGTAATCTTTTTGAATGATCAAGGTTAGTTTTTGGTTTTCTTTCCTCCTCATTGTATCTAATCAATCACCAGGTCACGGGGTATTCTTTGTAAAGTATGCCTCGGTCCTCTTACAGTCATTGACCGTGCGCCTCGACGAAGACTTCCTGTTAACTCTTTTCGATATGACCAAGCTTAAGAACGTATTCTGGGACGAAAATCAGCCGTGAGTTGAGAAGCTACTCGCTGCTCAAGCAAATCTGATGTCTTACACCTAAGAGGGGTTCTTATCGAACACCCAACAGATATCCCTGAGCCCGCCGATTCTGCTGGCGGACAAACAATTTATTTCGAGGTTTTAGAACTACAACCAATCAAACTCATAGTTTCATTCACGACAACACAGCATGTCAACGCTGATGAGAAGTGTGTCATGCCATCTCGTTATGTGATACGGTAACTCATACATCCTTTTCCCTCTAGGATCAACACCAGCAATCCTCTAGCTCTCTTATTAAGGACGCTCTTGAACTTCTTGGGGAACGTAAATGATGCACCTTTCCGATTGAATGCTCTCGTTTTCAAAGACCTGCGACAAACAATTCCTGATCTAGAGCAGCGAATCCTGTACCACTACCGTCAAGAGGTCATTAGACAAGCCCTGCGAATGATGGGTTTTGCTGATTTCATGGGCAATCCGGTCGGTTTGTTTGAGAACATCAGTTCTGGTATGGTGGACGCCTTCTACGAGCCATGGACGGGGGTGATCGTACACGGATTAAACGCAGAGTTCGGAATTGGCGTTGTCAAGGTATGAGACATGTGATAGTACATAGGTAGAGCTAAATGGTTAATTCAGGGTGTCTCAAGTCTGATCAAGAAGTCGGTATTCGGTTTCAGTGACAGCTTCTCCAAGGTCACAAGTAGTCTTGGGAAAGGTGAATCTCGTGCTATCCGTTTCAAACTAAGTACTCAATTTGGATCACTTGCAGGTATTGCGACGGCAACTTTCGACAGCGAATGGGACAACAGACGTCGCTTGGCTCAAAGACGCAATAAACCCAGACATGTAATGTGTGTTTGAGAGGGTATCCGGTATCTGCATCAGCTTACCTCTCTGATCGATAGCGATGGTGTGGCTACTGGTGCAGAAGCCTTTGCAACAAGCTTGGGTAGTGGATTTGAGGGGCTCGTGGTAAGCCATCCTTCAATTATTGTGAATTAGCAAGTCGCTGAACTCATATAGATGAAACCAATTGAAGGCGCTCAGACGGCTGGCGCAGGTGGGTTTTTCCGTGGGGTTGGCAAGGGAGTAGTCGGGTGCGTCTTTTAAACCACACTCATGTTGGCTCTCTCAATCTCATATATAAGCAGTCTGGTTGCCAAACCGGCCGTTGGCATTATGGACCTAGCAACAAATCTCAGTGCAGGTAAATAGATAATATGCATCCGGAATGTTTTCGTTGATTTGTCTTTGTATTCGAGGGGTTCGAAATACAACAACCGTCTTCGATGCACCTGCTCGAGACAGAATTCGAATAGTGAGTACCCGTATCGCCCGAAAAGAGTACGAAATACTAACTAGCCAACCCAGCCACGTAATATTCCCGCAGATGGTGTTCTAACGGTTTGTTTCATCTGTTTTCTATATAAGCCATTGTTGACGATGTTAATAGCCTTACTCTGCTCGAGAAGCTTTAGGTCAATCCTGGATGAAAGGTGGGCATATTGAGTGAGAATACCTGCTGAGGCTTACATATTATTTTCCCAGATCTGGAACAAGGTCGGTTGCAAATATTTTCTATATTGACGCACTCATCAGACGACAATCCCAGGAACATATCGACAGGAGCTCTATGTAGCCCATTTCGACCTACCTGGCGGAGATAATGCGGTAATGTTGACCATGTCGCGAATACTCTCCTTTTGGTCAACCAAGTTGCGATTGGATTGGGATCTACCTTTCTCTCATGTGCTGGGAATAAGTATCGAGGATAACGGCATCCTCTTCCAGCATAAGGGAGGTATAGATCGTGATCGTTTTGTCTATATATCCGATCCTGGATCAAAGGCATGGTTCTTCGCCAAGGTTGAACAGTACGTGAACTCATTATATCTAATGTGAGCCAACCCATCCTCATCAATTGTCCTGTAGAGTGGTAAAGACCTACAATGCTCGCCGGAACCTCAGGACAGACGGATAGCAGTATATGCATATTTGGTTGTACTTGTGTTATTATAGATTTTATATTGCTATCAATTTACTAGTGTAAAAAATTGTTGAACAAAACGAATACCTCCATGAAACAAACCAAAATGTATAAAAGAACAAATCCACATGTTATGTTGGTAAAGAGCGTTGAGCTGGTGCGACCTAGGAAGAATGATGACAAGGAAATGCAAAAAGAAATTCAGGTATGATACAGTATGAACGAAAAAGAATTGTGGTATATATGGGCCATCTGCATGTACCGATGATGCCTAGGTCATTGGAATTTTGGCTTTCGACGCAACTTGATGACGGGTTGAGTTTTGTATCTCCGAGACAGCAGGAGTCTCGCTGACAGTCGGGCTACGGGGCATGGCCGTAGCGGTCGTAGCGGTAGAAGATGCACGAGTCCGCGTCCATGACGCAAGATCTCTAAGCACCGAAGCGGCCTTCTGACCACTAGAAGTGAGCGAAGACACGGACGCGTCTCCCGTAGAACGGGCAGCCCCAGCAGCACCGTCAGAAACACCGTCCATGCTGTTCGTCTCGTCGTCAAAGCCGCGCGGACTCGTCGAGTACGCGCTCTGGAAGTCGTCGGAATCCTCGGTGCCGGCGGGCGTGAGGGGGTGCTGGACGGGCGAGGGTGGTTGTGGTTGTTTGGAGGGGAGCGGGATGGTTCCGGGTGTGTTCTTGGAAGTTGGTCCGCTGGGGGCGAATTGGGTACGAGGTGTCTCCGGGGAAGGGAGATCCGTCCGTTGGGGTCTCAGCGAAGGCTGCGTCAGACGTGCAGGGCGATTGGGACGTGGAGGGCGCTTGGAAGCGACCACCGTAGGATCTTGCTCACTCTCAGAGGATATCTTAACATCAGTATCCACCGTTTCTGCTGCCAGCGCGTTCTCAAGCTGAAAAGTATTATATTTAAGTTAGGCCTTCTAGAGACAAACGTCAAAAACGCACCTTTTGCTGGATCTCCATTACCTTGCGCGAGATACGGTCACTCCGCTCGGTTATATTCTCGTCCACATTATTCATGCCGTCTCCAGGCGCGTCGTGCTGCGTCGCTGAGAAGCGTTTAATCTTCTTCGGCTCGAGATCAGCTTTTTCTTTTTCCCCTAGGGTCTGTTCGGATTGTTGCTGCTGCTTCTCCAGAGCAGTTTCTTCACTCTCCGTCTCCTCCGCAAGAGTCGACTCCGTGCCGAAGGAACGAAGTGCGCGGCTTCCACCTCCGCTAGTGATGCTGGATCGCCTAGAAGAAGGCCGAGAAATACGGGTCAAAAGGGCGGCCTCCATCTCGTGGTCATCGGGCTCAGACTCGGACATCATCATGCTATGCAGAGCATGCTCGATCTGGGCCTCAACTTCCGCGACCATAGCGGCCTGCTCAGCTTCCATCTTCACCATGTTCAAGCGCATCGCCTCGACTTCACCCATCGCAGCCCTGTGTGCGCTCTCAACCTCACGCAACTCTGAGGGGAAAAAAAGATCATAAGAATAGATTCATCTCCATCATAACACGGAGGTACTCACGGTCCTCCAGCCTCGCCTTCTCGGTAGTAGTGAGAGTGATCAAACTTGACAGTCTCTTGCTCTCCTTCTGCTCCTTATTAATCTTGCTCCTAAGCTCCGCGGCCTCATTACTGAGCTTTTCCGCATAATGCTCAAATGTAATGAACTTCTCGCGCCACAAGTCAGACTCGGTCATGAGGAAATTGAGGCGGCGGCTCAGACGTCCAATCTTCGTCTCCAGGTCATCACGCGCGTCGACAAAGGCAGTTGCACGCTTGCGGATCGAGAGCTGCGCGTGCTGCTCGGCGGCAGAGAGCTGGGGTATACGTTTCACCATGCCAAGGGTGCTAATTCGCCTAAGGAGCGACGGTTTTTTGTTCTAAACAAAAGTCAGCGTGAACAAGCGAGTGAATGTGCTAAACACACTTTGTCCTGGAGCACAGCGTCGAACGCTTGTATGACCTTCGCTGAACTCCACCATTCGGGGGGCTTGATGCTCTCGGCAACAATGGAGGCCGTAGCGCCGCGCTTTGCCTGAATCTTGCACAAGGGGCGGAATCGTCCAGCGGGGAACGCCTCCTTGAACTCGGACGGAATAGAGTAATCTGGGTGGAAGTATGCGTCGAAGGCACCCAGGAGGATTTTGCGATACCTGTCGCGCTGGTGCTTCACAGAGACTGCTCCTTGGGGAGGTGCAGCACAGGCACTACGGGAGAAGAATCAGTGGGGAGTGAGATATGAAGGAGGTTAGAGTGGTACTTACACATGGTTAATGTCACTGCATATGCGCATGTCAATAAGAGCTATGGCTAAATTAGTTTTAGATCACTCACAGATCGCAGATGCACACTTCGGGTGAAGGCCTCACGACGTGCCTCGCTTCCGTACCCATGCCAATGATCCATGGACCGGGGTCCTATGAAAGTTGAGGATTATCACGAACACTCAAGCTGGTTTGCACCGTACCTCAAGATATATCTTCGCATCACGAGTATGGACGATAGGAAGAGCAATGCCATTCCAACCACGAAGCTCGACCAGATACTTGATGGTCGACACAGCGATGCCCAGCATCTGTGGGTGGCGTGACAAAAATAGAACTCGGCCTGTGGGGGATAGAGCGATCTACACGGGGTCAGTCCTCAAAATGCGCGTCAATTGCAGCCACACGCACCTCACAAATAGTGAGGATATTGTCAAGGGCGAGACATTGAAATAATGGGTACATTGTGAACTGATAAATATGGATCAGCGCTAGTATTCGCATTGTAAGAGTTTCAAATGACACTGACGTTTACGTCCAGGAGACCCTTGCCAAAGTCGAGACCACCAGGGAAGCGACAGATGACCTCAAGGCTAGCAGTATCGCCGTCTTTCTCCTTGGCAGAGGTTGCGTCGAGACGTACGATGTCACCTGCACGTGGGGCAGGGTGCGCAAGGATCTTCGCAATTTGCAGAGAATGTGACTGGACGTCCTTTGAAAAGCGTGCCCAAGAAAGCGTGAGATAGTCGCGCATCAGGTCGTAGATCGGGTGACGGGAGACAAGAGCTACAATGAAGTGAATAAGTGCTGATCATACCAAGCTGAAAACACGTACTCAGTGCGTATGGAAGCCAGAAAACGGTATCGCCGGGGAGAAAGAGCGAACTGCCCCCAGGGCCACCCTGGCTCGCGTCAAAGTCACTCTCACTTACACCATCATACATGCTGTCTACGTCAGCCTCAGTATCTGGGTCGATCTCGCTTTCTGGCACATCTGTGCCAGCCCAGGGACCTTTGGCTGAACGGCTGCGGAGCAGTTGGGCGGCAGGAGAACCCAGGTCGGGGCGGACGCGGTGTTTCCTGGCTGAATTCACGGACGGTGCGTTGTTGGACTCTTTGCGAGCACGCGCGGCGTTCTCGAGGGAACGACGGATGGCGGCTGAGCGGTCTTCGTCGGCGTGGCTCCAGACTGTGAGACAGACACCGAAGTAGGGGGTGCTGTCAGCAGTGGCACCCGTCCCAGAGGCCGTTTTGACTTGGAGGGCATCCTGGAGGGAGGGCGGAGGACCGAGGAAAGTCGACGAGGGTCGGGGGACGATGGGGTCGTCGTACGGGCGAAGACCGAGGTCTGTGAAGGTGCCATTGTTGGTTGTAGAACTGAAAACAGAGGAACGGAAGGGGCCGCCGGGGACAGAAGTAGACGAAGAGTTCGGAATGTTGAAAGTGAATGTGTGGATTGTCGATGCGGGCTGTAGGGTGGATGCGACAATTTCGACCTCGCGAGGGAAGGAGAACTAATGAAGGTGAGACATGGACGTTTGCGATAAAGGCAGAGCGGCGTAGTGTAGTGTACATACCTTGAGCGTCTTGGAAAGCATTTTAGCCACGTCCTGCTTGGGCAAGGCACCTATGCCCAATGTCACGACATCATTTCTGACTTTCCTGCTTCGCTTTTTCGAGCCGCCTGCGCCGGGCGTGACGGTGCTACCGAGGACTTCAGGCCGCCAGAACCTGCCGACGGCGCCCTCAGAATGGCGAACACCCATAATGGACTCTGCATCTGCAAGTTGCCAGGTGTGCGGAGACTTGCTCAGGCCTATGGAGGCAAAAAAAGACCCTGAGCGCCATCGCAGAAGAGAAAGGGCGCAGAAGACTCACCAGACACGACGTATAGCGACGTCAAAGGCGTCGTGGCCGTGTGAGGAGACGAGGACTGCATGTTAGGCACTGAACGACTGGTCGCTATGGAGGTACGTGCAGAGGCAGGGATAGGTTCCATCGACTTTCTGTGATTATCAAAGAGTGAATTAAATATATGGGTGATGACTGATCACGAGGGCGCGTACCGGTGCTGGATGCCCAGGACGACGCTGGCCTTGTCGCGGCGGGGACGATGTACGACAGCGAGATCAGTGGAGCGATCGTCGTTGTCGGTGACGGTAGCAACGGAAGAAGTGGAATTCGCACGAGACTTGGAGGGGTTTGCCCTGGCGGTTGCTGCAATGGCAGCAGCGGGAGAGAGCGGTTCGGAGGACTTTTTATTTGCGCGCTCTTCTTGGGGAGGCACTATATTGAACACAGGACCCATGCTAACATCGACGGTAGGTAGAGAAAGAGTTTTATATACTATTTATCTAGCCGGCGTGCACAAAACGCCCGCCTTTTCGACCCCACCGCCAAGCTATCCCGAGTAATTTTAAACGAGATCTCACTCCGATCCATATCACCGGACCTTTCCACATCATCTCCCCTTGTCCGTCACGCTAATATCACGACGAAACGGATGGAAGCCGCAATACAACCCAGCTCAAGAGTCCCCACTCGTCACGTGACACGTCGCGTCCACAGGATACCACGGGCCCTGCTGATCGCCACGTGCTCTGCTCATTTCGTCTCCCTGCCAACCAGCATACCCCCAACAGCACAACTCTCCGTCGCCGCAGCGGACAGCTCTCTCACTGCAGAGCGATTAGCCATCCTCGTTTTAAGCAGGATCAGACTCCCATCACTCTCGCTGCTTCCATGGTCCCTGGCTGACAAATGACACACTTGCACTAGAAGACATCCGCTCCTGGATTATCTAATCAGAACTAGATCCGTAATTAGATCCTTAATTAAGGACTAGTGTGTCACCCTTCCATCACGGCCTCTTCCACCCGGTCCGACTAATTGAACCAATCAAGACGGAAACTCATAGAAGCTCAATCAGAAGCATACGCTGTGTCCTGTCCGAATGACTAATGCCCAAAGAGAGCACACAACAACGATCGGCACGACACCCAGAACTCCTGATAGTATGATTTCAGAACAGCTGATCTGGACTCAGCACCGAAGGGGACAATATACCCTCCAGGTTAAATGTGCACAACATCAGTATAATCTTCCCAATATTGTACAGGGTATCAACATCCGGAGTCACCCACAGCGGCATGGCTTACTCAGCGCTTTACAGAAGATAAAGAGAATATTTGATCACAATGACCGTATTTGATCGAGGAAAGGTGATTGTCAAAATAACCAGCTGATCAAGGCCCAGAGAACAACACCATCTGCAGAGACAGCTCGAGGCGGTCTTCCCAATAGTAGATGTCAAGTGAGTCCTCCACAGCGCATGGCTGAGGGTTGATATCCGAAAGAAGCATAACGGTGAACCTTGAGGATACAACATCAATGATAAGACAACACCAAGTGCACAATTCCCAAATAGCTCTCCCGTCTATGGTTTTGAAAGGATGTCAAAATGCTTTACGAGACTGAGGTTTGCATAGAGGCCGAACTACGACCCTCGGCTCGTGACTTAAGAAGTTAACTTGAAAATCTGATGGAACCATAACCGGAGCGTCCATATCTTAACACGGTCAGTCATTAGTTGAACACAAAATAAATATCAGCATACTTCAAACGAGTGTGATGATTAGAATATGTATAACACAAACAATGTATTGAAACTCGCCTTATGACGGACGGCTGCAGTCGTGAGAGGATGTTGAGTTGTACCAAGGGAAATTTTTACTGCCAGACAGCCCGAGTGTCATTTAAATGGTCTTGAGAATGCGTTTGTTTGACTGTTAACAGGTCAGGAAATTGATGTGAAAATACGCGCCAGTTGAGCGCTCGACCTTCGGTGCTTCGGTGCTTCGGTGCTTCGGAATACACTCCCTTGATTCTGATCTCCGAATTGGGAGACTCTAGCATAGTGAGGATTCCTAACTAGAACACAAAACAAGGATTCCTGCACTCGGTCGCTGTCTGGTGAATGTACCGACAGTCCGACATAACCAAATTTTGATAACGGACCGACTCTCAGGCGTATTTTCCTTTTGAGAATATAATATCAGGGTCAGGGTAGTGAGGAGTAGGCGCCAGTTGTCACCTCAGAGCTGAGCTTCGTTAGGAACATTGTTTCCATGTACTAGTGCACTAGATCCACGGTGACGTCAAGGGACCTTGCACACATGCAATAAGTGCTGTATGATCATGCTGCGGAGAGAACAACCAAACCTGTCATACGATTCAGCAACGGAAGGGTGAAATCAAGTCTTGAGAGCATCAAAAGATCCATATTAGAGAAGCAAATTGTTTTTGTCGAAGATGCCTGAGTGCCTCGATATTCTCCCCCAATTCGATGGTGCCTTATGCACTTAGACCAGACATATAATATATAATGGTTTCATAGAAACCA
>QLPG01012767.1:0-36758 GCA_003314385.1 Gomphus sp. MG54 | reverse complement strand
CGCTGCAGAAAATTTTCCTGTAGTGACGTGACGTGTCACCTCATATACACTTTTTGCGCCTCTATTTCCAACACTATATAGCTACTGTGCCACAACAGGTACAAATAATAGGGAATAGTCGGTAACTGGAATAAGGGAAAGGGAGAATAGGATAGGAAAGGAATATAGGAAAACTAAGAGAGATTAAGGAAAAGGGAATAGACCGCTGAGGGTTGTATCCTGATAGAAGGGAAAAATGGAATAAAGGGAAAGGGATTAAAAGGTGAATATAGGGGAAATAGGAAATAGGAAATAGGAAAATAGGCCCTCAGGGCTGTCTCCTGACACATAGGGTGGATGAATCCAATGAATGAGGGGTTTTGTTATGGCCTGTACTCCCACTAAACCATACCAACCCCCACAACCACCCACACCTTTTCCGGGACTTTTCCAATTGCTCAAAGACCAAATAACCGATCTCCGGATGTCCGATACATATTCCGAGGTTCCGCATTTTCGAACCTCCAAAGACTCCGAAGTCAAGGTTCCGATACTTTGATAACTGACGCGCAGGACCATCGCATACCTTATTCCCTTGTTCTTCCTTACTATTGACCCCTTGTACTCCCTTTCTTCTTGTTTTATGACCGGCAAAGATAGTACAAGGAAAGTCACATGTATATAGTCTAACAGTCGACTAGACTGTTCGCTAGTACGAATATCATCCTAGTCCACCCAGTTCCGACTCACTCCAGTGAATTTCCGTCTCCTCTCCGAAATTAGGGACAGACGATCAAGGAGGGCGCAACACATAAGTTGAAGCCAAGTCCCTTCGACCTCGAACATCTCAGCAACCGGATTGAATCATTCCGCAACCTACCCTAAGTTCCCGGCGCCTCCGTCTCCGTCCGACCCCCGTCTCGGTCTTCGGCCCTGTTACGGACCTTCACACTAACCCAGAAAGCCCCTTTGGAAGTACTAGCTAAGCGCCTGACACATGGACTTAACAGGTTTACTAAAAAGTTGTAGAGCACTTGAAGCTCAGATATAAGGGGTAATAGAAATGGGAATGAGCATTTGTGAGATTCCATCCCTTCAAGATTGATCATAGGGTCAAAAGATCTGTGAGGAGCTAATGTATCAGTATGAGTGTTGGTGAAAACATTGGTGAAGTTATGAAAGTATTCAAAGATGTGCTGATTAAAAAATTGTTCAGAGCTTCAGAATTAAAAGTGGAACCTTGAACAATGGAAAGGTTTTTTGATTGTGCTCAGGGATATGCTAAGTAAAAATATGTCCAAAACTTTTTAAATATTAATCTGAGGTTGAGGTTTGAACAATAGTAAAAGAATGAAAGTATTTCAAGATGTGTTGATTAGAATTGTCCAGAACTTCAAAGGCTTAATCTGAGGTTGAACTTTGGATAATGGTAAAGTTTTTGAATAGTGTTCAAAGGCATGTTGTTTATTGGTTTTCCAAAACTTTGTGAATGTTAAAGATGGGTAATAGTGCAGGATGAAATGGGTAAGACTGGTGAGAGTATATGCTCATAGTGATGATATCAAATGGTGTGAAAAATATTTGAGGTTCTGAGGATTAATGGTGGCATAGTCACTGGCCCTTCCTTATGGTAGACATCCTATCATCTACAAGGTTTAAGGCCATGATCAAATTGCAAGAGAGGAAGGAAAAAGAAATGATGCTTGGATTTCAGATGTGTAGACCAAGGTTGAGCCTCAAGTGAATTTAAATTGGTTAGTTGGCCAATCCCAGTGTAAATAGACCCCCAAATGAAGCCAGCTCTGTTTGAGAGATGTGAACATGATCCTCTGAGCAGAGAGATATACAGAATGTACATCCTTTGCAGTTTCCAACTTGGGCAAACAGGACATTGTCCTTATAGCCTGTGTGGCTCTTGTCCTCAGTTTGGTGTGCACATGTTCTTTTTATTTCAAGCTCAGAAATGGAAATGGGTCATCCCCTGACAAAAATAGAGAAAAATAGCAGATAATGGGAATAAAATCATAGCTCAATATAGGAGAATGTAACACATAAGCTAAATCCAATCCCTATTCTGAAACTCACCAGTGAAAACTCAGTGAGCTTACGTAATCATAAGAGCTGGCATCAGTTTTTAACGGATACCTCCCAGGCTCCTGTTACGAAGATGGAACCATTCAAAGTCACATCTACTGTATCTAGTCATAATATTATTTATTTTTATATCAGCCAACTTACCTCTTCAATCAGCTTATGAGAAGACTACATGGGACTATACGTGATGTATGGCGAACCAATGCCGGACCGGCGCTGGTTATGGCTCAACTGAAAAAAAACGATAGAATCATTATACTCACTCCTCAGTAATTAGGTACGGAAGTATGCAACAATACCACAATGCAATGCAACAACCTGTAATTTGAAGACGAACCTACTTACCAATACCTGGTAAAAGTTGAATCAAATCACCGCTGACCATTTTGAGACTACCTGATGCGAGATTTCCCTGGCGTGGAGAACGCGATGATCCTTGATAAGTATCATTGGTAAATTCTACCAAGATGTCTTGCTTTGGAGATTGAATTCGACTACAGAATGTTGACCTACAAGTCAATTGTCCTTCGACTGCTCAGGGATACTTCGGACTAACAGAAGAGATGGGCAGTTTCAATACGTTGGAGGGAAGAGGGGATCAGGAGCGTTTTAACTAGCATTTTTCAGACATATATACTAAATCTTTTCACCGAACGAACCCTCGTTTCAGACTAAGCGTGCACGATCATCCCAGACTTTAACACCTCCTTCAGTGTCTCTATCGGCAACTCATGAATCCAGAATCCAAATCTTGACTCTTAGGAATAGAGTCACTGTGGGAGGTGGGATGATCGGACACGCTTAGTCTGAAACGAAAGTTCGTTTAGCGAAAAGATTGAGCATAAATGTCCGAATAGAGTGGGTTACATGCTATCATCGTGCATCTGAAACGTATCGACCAGCATTCATCTATCCTCAGACCAAAGGGATGGGACGGCCGCCGTCAGGTCGAAACCACTTCCGGAGCGGAGTGATCAGACAGCTCTTCACACAAGAGCATGTGAGGGGGACTCCGGTAATCGCGCGATGGAGGAATTAATATGAGATACCCAATTGCTTTAAGAGAGGATACATATCACCATGTAATTGCGCTTATATTCCATTGGTTGATTTCTCAGCCATAAATGTTCCAAAAAAACATCCGATGATATGCATCTCGGCACCTTGGGAAGTTGTACGCAAATGATTTAAAAACTCAAATGGATCTGAAAGATGTTTGGCAACATAAGTCTTTCACATTGGAAAACGAAAGCTTGGCGAGAACTGTACCCACTGACATGAGATTCCACTCACAACATTCTGTATGTCAATATATGGTGGACGGTCAAGTAAGAAGCCGATAATTATACACTCCAGGGAAGAGCCAACAGCCCAGAATCAGCAAGATGGCCTATACAGGTTTGAACCACGATCAATAATGTGCGGAAAATCGGAGGAATCACCGAAATGCTTCCGCGACATCATTCTCTATCGGCTCCATATCAGAGATCCATCTACAGATCCATTTTCATGGCGGTTGTTGTCTGGAACAGGAAAGACTAAAATCTGACCGCAGTAACTTGGCAATAACACCCTAAAGTGTACAGAACTTAGCAAAACCTTCCAGGGCTCGTAGATCGAAACAGGTTTCGGAGCTTGTGCGAGTTCACAATCGTCCAGGGGAATCCTTTTATAATAATCAAAGAATTCTAAACAAGCACTTGTTGTGAATGGTGAGATTTCGTATTAAGACAAAACATTCGCAGTGGTCTTGTTCATATAATTATTTCTATTAAAAATAAATATAGAGATGGATTATTAAGACGAAGTACCTCTCCAATAAACTTATGGTCACGGTTGGTGTATGTGTCATCGGAGTGCATCAGATAGTCAGCAAACAGCCAAATCTTTCGGCAAAGGTCCAATTGCATTTCTTGTCTAATTTGGCTAGTTGCCTCACTAACCTCCAGAGACACACCAGGGAGCTACGTGAAGGTATGGTAGGCCTTGAAACTTTTCACATTAGAAAATATAGAAATACATCTCAAAGAGGTAACCGCGAAGTAGACTCAAATGAACATCTGTAAAGGATGTCGATCGTAGACATTTTGGCCCTCGCTTAATTCGCCCAAGTCAGGGTAGAAAGGGACCATTGCATCAGAAGCTCCAAGATAAAGTGCATTGTAGATTCTCCAGTAAACCTACAAGAAGGGTCAATAATTAGCGTAATGACAGACCCATTGACTCACCTCTCGGACTTTTCTCGCGGGGTGGAACAATCCCTGAAGCACATAGCTTAGTAACACACCTGGTCCTAACGTCACACGCATGGCCTCGATCGCATCCATAACAGCGCCAATAACATGAGGAGATGTCTCGAAGCAGTTCGGCCACACCAAATTCATTAGATGAAGCATCGAATCTTCGCAACCTAGTCCTGCGACGCCTAGAGCGAGATGCTTAACGATTGTACTCGCCGTTTGACGGTGAACCAGGTCACGATCGGTGAGTGCATCCTCTAGCATCGTGACGACGGAGTCGCAGTAGTAAGCCGACTGCGGACCAACATACTCGAAAACGAATGTCAACGCTTTTAGGCAGCCAGTCCGCACATTGAGTTCGGCAGTGCGATATTCAGCTAATATCGCGGGGATACAAGTGAAAGCTGCGATTGTGACAATCGTAAGTAAAATGTAACTGGAGTACAAAGATTTAATGGGTACGTACGTCCACAGGTTTCTGCGACAATGGCGATAGCGACGGTACTGCATACCCGACTTTGACGTTCTTGAACCCGGAGGTTAGTTAAAAGTACTGAGAGCACATCTTGAGGACCCAAAGTCTTCGCAATGTATCCGAATGAGTTGACGGCAGCTCTTCGGATCCCCTTCTTGTGCGCTTTAAGAAGATCAAGTAGCTCAAAGCAAATACGCATCCACTCGCGTGCTGGGACAAATTCAGCTCCACGATCCGCTATACTCAAAATTGTCAGCTGGGCAAGGGTCAGAGACATTGATAAGAATATACCTATGCGACCAATTAAGTTGATCGAAGCCTCTTGTACTTTCTCGTGCCTGTTACGGAGAATGGGGGTCATACGTGGAACTACAAAATATAATCAGAGAAATAATGATGTTAATAATCAAGACTAACGGAGATCCTTGACGGGAGGCTGCATCTGGGTCATACCAACAACATTTGCGATTGCCCCTTCGGCAGCAATAATGCTAAAAAAATATCAGTGCTCGATTCTCATACCGGATATTTGCACCCACCTTCCGAGAGTATCTGGGTACTCTTCTCCAAGTTGTTCGAACAACACCACACCAAGCTTACTCAATAACTGATCCTCGCCACACTGTTTGATGACCACTGCTAGGCGTGTCGTTAAGTCGGCTGCCTGTTGTCGAACTTTGGCACTCTTGTTGTTGAGTCGCCACAGAACAGTTGAGACAATTTGTGTCAAGTATGGTTTAACTCGGATGCCTAACAAACATTGATCAGACGAGTCAGATTGTCCGGAAAGCCAGATACGCACCCAAAGCATTTACGACAGCACCAAACCCGTCTAACATGACCTGATCTTCGCTTGTCTGTTCCTGGAACGAGTAAATAATTCCATCTACGAGCCGAACCTCCAGACGCTCGTCAATGTCAGATGCCCCTAGCGATGCTATAACCTTGGTGATCGTTTCCATCACCATTTTACGATATGGCTCTGCGTCATCCTGCAGAGGGATAAGTATCCCGATACGCCATGATAGACGCAACAACGCACCTTGAGATCGTTTACGATCTTGCCAACAATCTCGGCAACGCCTGCTTTCTGTGCCAACTCAACCGTCGTCTCAACCACCTGGCGGTAATTTCGTCGGTCAAGAGCCATGCGTCTGACCCAAAATGCCTTGAAGAAATCAGGAAGAATGTCTTGCTTAATATATTGTGGTGTGACACCTTCTGTTGCCGCACACTGCTTGACCACTTTGAGTACGATTTTTTTCATCTCCTCGTCCGATGTCTGGAATTCGCGGATCAAAATAACAGTGACACCTTTAGTGTAGTAGTTGGCGTATTCCGGGTCCATCAACGGGATAATAAAGCCAATTGCTTTGAGGAAAGCAGCAAGGCCTTTTCCGCGATGCAGCCTGATACCGTGCCAGAGAGGCTTCAAAACGCTATCGAAAGATTCGATGCCGTATGGTGCGGCTGCCTCGGCAAGCGCGGCGAGTCCGAGCGCAGTCATAGTGCGTACCTTTTGCTGCTCGTCCTGTAAACCGTGAGCAATGGCATCGACAAGATTACGGAGGTGAGGTAGAACGGCACAGCCCATCATGATGGCGATCTGCTGCACGATACGGATACCAGTGTGACGTGCTTGCCACGACTTTTTCGAGCGACAGACAGCCTTGAGGAACGGAAGAAGAGACGGTATGCCCAGTGCTGAAGCGACGACTGAGAATGCTCGTGCAGTAGTATTGCGTACATATTCGTCCGCATGGTCGATATCTGGTCGCATTGTAGATATCATGTGTGCAAGCCCAGCCGCCTTGGAAAGATTGGAGATGATCTCACGACCTTCGACGCGTGCATAATAGTCTTCATCGATCAGAAGCGGCTCGATAACGACAAGGATTTTGTGTACATAGGGTCGCACAAGATCGTCCAGCTTGTACAAAACACGATCAATGACCTTGACAAGAAGATGACGCTCTTGGTCCTCAAGGGTACGCTCCATGAGGAGAGGCAGAATTTTATCAAACAGTGGCCCTGCGCCGAACTCGCGAGCCTTGTCCGTAATTTGACGAAGGGCTGTCTTGCGCACGGGAGGGGTGCCATTCTTAATTTTAAGTAGCAAACGCATAATCTTACGCTCCTTCATCTCATCGACAGAAAGCTCTGTCTCATCCTCCTCCTTGAGAATCTTGGAGAAGTACTGCGCGTCTTCAGCTTTGAAAAAGGCGAGACTGCCAACTCCTGGAATCTCCGTAGGCAGTTCGGGAGCAAGGCCTATTGCTGCAGCCGAGGCCGAGGCATCTGACTCATCTTGTATCTGGAAGCCCGTGAAAACAGGTGTCGGCGTGGCGAGGAGCTTGCGGGCTGGGGCCTGAATGGAGGCATAGCCAGCTGGAGGCGTGACAATAGCATAACCGGTCGGGGGTAGAATTGCATCGAGTTCCTCGTCAGTGAGGAAACGATTGTGTTTGTCCTCAACGAGACCTGGTGCGTTCATGTAAATTGGAGTCATAGCCACAGGCGAATTGCTAGCTGCGGGGGTTTGGTCCCATCTTGAACGTTTGGGGGTCTCGCCTACAGTGACATCGGCAGGTGTCGCATCCCATCTCGACCGACGCTTCTTAGGAGCCGCGCTCTCGAGGGCTTCTTTCGACCATTCACCTTGATCTGCCTCGCTAGGCTTAGTTTCAGACGGCTCCGCTACGTCCCACCGTCGCTTCCGCTTAGTACCTGCTGACATTTCTGCGAGCTCCTTGGCAGCAGACTCGATCTCCTCCCTCGGTGGTGTCTTGTCAAGATCCATCTTCTCCTGGCCCTCCTCTCGTTGCTTACGTTCCTTGTCCTCGATAGCACGCTTCACTCGAACCTCCTCTTTCTCAAGTCTTGCCAGACGCATAGCTTCCTTGTATCCACCCTGACCATCTGATTCCCCTTCCTTGAATGCATCTGCACTCTCGACAGCCTGACGGTCAAAGCGCCGATTATGGTAGTCTGATTGACGGGATGCAATCTGACGTTTCGAGGCGGTCTCGGCGAATGGATCAACATCTTCCTCTTCTGCTAGGTTAGCGAATTCTTCTAGAACTTCTTTAGGTGCAGTAAAGGAGTCTACGAGACGAGGTTCTGAAGACATGGTGAGAGTCAAAGTGGCAAATCAGAATCCTCACAAGAATGAGTCAGCTGAGTCAGCTGAGTCAGCTAGCTCATTTGTTGGAAACCTGTAATTTTGTCGACCACAGGACTACTGCACCACAGGACTACTGCATCTGAATGTGACCATCCGGAGAGAGTTTTCTGCTGGCGCAAATACATACTGCAGAACAAACGAGGTCGCCATCTCGAGAAGAACCTATTTGAATGGAACCTTCCGTGGAGAAGAAATTAAATGTATAATCTGCGGACGTGAGGCGTTGAGGCCAGACGGTGATTATAAGTGGCGGCGAAAAAGTAGAGAAGTAAATAGGAACAGTTATAACATTTAATTATACTGGCGAGGTATTTTATTGACTAACTTCCTCCGTTATGACTTGATCTCGCCCTCTCTCGCGCTATAAGCACCAAGAAAACGCTGGAACTCACATGGCTTAAGATTCGTATGAAAAATAACATAGAATCACGTTGTGCCACGGGTACAGTGATCGCTCATGCATCATGCTTCTGCGACTCCTGGGGTCGAAGGATCACATTTTCACGTCGTAACTCTTGTATTACCACCTTGAAATCATTCAGCATATAGAAATGTCATGAAATGACGAGATATACCGCCAAAGCTTCAGGGTTGACACCGCTTTCAATCATGCCAACACATGTGGCCAACGTCTCTCGGTCAAGTTGGGTATTGAGCAATTGAGATATATCGAACAGAACTGTTGCGAATCGTTGAGAAACAGGACCCATAGAACTAATAAAAGACCTACTGTCAAGAGTTTGTTGTGCAGATCCAATTCTGTCTGTGTCCTTAGACGCCATGGATGACCTGTGACAGAATGTGACAGTCGGTAGCGCCGATTTCCGAAAATAAAAATAAAGTCAGACGATGCGAGAAAGCCTCCCTCTTCACATATCATGGCCCTCTCTCCTTCAGACAAAACCCGAGAAAAAGCAACAGTAAATGCTGCTAAAAACAATATCACGGAAAAGGGCCGACTTGCTGATCAGAAACTAGACGAACACACCAGGTATGCACGGCTTCGAGCATAAGCTCTCCATCTGACACGCTCTATCAGTTATGAGTTCGGAGGACCATGGGGTGTTTTTGCCATCATGACAGGCTTCCCTGTGCTCATGTATTACTTCTGGATATGTCTTGCTTTTTATGACGGTCGACTGGTGTATCCTCAATCCGTGGACCAAATACAGCCCTTTTTGCACACTATGTGGGACCACATCCGGACTGTAGGTTACCAATATCGGTCAATTTCTGTTCCGCATCATATACATAATTTTTTTGCAAAGGATGCTTCGCCTACTGTATATGCTTTCGCCATGTACAGTGGTCTGATCTTTTTCGAACTGTTTATCGCGTTCGTGATGCCTGGTTATGAGCAAAAGGGTCTCCCAGTTCCCTCCCTTAACTATCAATGCCTTACATACAATTGCAATGCCATTGGATGCGTCTACGGCACAGTTATTACTGCTGCAGCCCTCCACTGGACTAATACATTTCCCCTAACCGAAATCATCGACAATTTTGGTCATCTTATGACCGTGGCTATGATCTGGGGCGTCGCGGTATCTTTTGGTATGTATTTTTTAACGGTCGCCATCGGGAACCAAATCCGTATGTCGGGAAATTTCATCTACGATGTCTTCATGGGTGCCGTTTTGAATCCAAGGATTGGGAATATCGACTTGAAGATGTGGCTTGAGGTCAGGATTCCTTGGGTGCTCCTTTTTCTCATATCCGTGTCTGGTGGATTAAAACAATATGAGCAATATGGCTCCATTTCCCCAGTGAGCATAGGTAATCACTTAACTACAGAATTCTATTGAAGTCTTATGTTGAAGAATATGGCATTCATGATACTCGCGACTGGATTATATCTTAATGCATGGTGTGCTACTGTATGAAGATTCTCCGCCTCCTTTTATATTGACACGTTGGGTTCATAGTGCCAAGGGCGAAGAATGCATTCCTCAAACATGGGATATGTTCCATGAAAAGTGGGTTTTAAACTGTGCTAACAAGAATGATTACCAAACATAATTTAGATGGGGCTTCCTGGTCATCTTTTGGAACCTTGCTGGTGAGCTGGCCCCGACTCTTCTTTCTGTAACTGTATTTACGCGCTGTGACCTAGGTGTTCCATTTGCAAGTTTTGCTATTCTGCATCCTTTCTTAGGCTGATGTGTTCGTCGTAGAGTTATTGCTACTCTATCGTGTACATGGCCTCCCACGATCCAGCTAGCTACCGGTTCTCAACCTTTGGTTATGTCGCTCTTTATACTACGCTTTTGATTGCATACTTCATGTATTTTTTTTTTTTTTTTTGCATTGCACTTGCGTACTGATTTGTTACGCATCTAGTTTTGATACTTCCATGTCGCAGAAAAGTCGGTTCAAGATGCAGCTGCAGGGCACATACCAATATCGCTGGACATTCCCACAATTGCCATGGGGTATGATCGAGAATCCAACATACATTCAGACTGAACACGGGTTCGTAGCAGCTCTTCGAGATACTGTAGAATGGTTCATGAAATAAATGCTTTGTAGCAACCGTCTTCTTACTAGTGGATGGTGGGCATTTGTTCGCAAACCTGTGAGTCGCACCATCATCACTCGTATGTGGTAGCCCTGACCCACGAATGGTCCAGAACTACTCTGCAGACTGGGTTCAAAGCCTGACGTGGGGTTTGGTGGTGGGCACTGCGTCCCCTATCCCTTACTTCTATTCGATGTTCTTCCTTGCTGTGTTGACTCACCGCTGCGGACGCGATTTTGAGCGGTATGTGGCATGTCGTGCCGGGATGTGTCATGCTAATTCTTTCGTGTTTTAGATGCGCATTGAAATATGGAAAAGACTGGGAGCGGTATTGTAGTGTGGTGCCGTGGAGGTTTATTCCGTGGATCTACTGAAAAACCCTTTTTGGTCATTGGCGTACTTGATATGGCATCAACCAGAATGGGCTTGATGTTATTCTTTCCTTATGTTCCACAATACGTTTGTCTTTTCATGGATCCTGTGACAGGTTGCCGGAAGGCCGATCTTGATAATGTCCGTGAAGTCCGGTTAGCTCGAAACTGACGAAATTTGAATGCCGTGAAGCCCGCTCGCAGCCAGAATGCCATCTGGAAGGGTTAGGGTTTGTATAGCTAGCTATCCATGCATTGAAATGCCAGGTGCTATGAGTGAACGCTCGATCTACGAATACTTTACATACTTAGGAACTAGATCTAATACAACCACGCGCTGATGCGGCGTCTTGTGCGGTTGGCAATCAGGTCACTTCTGTGACCCTTCGCGGAATCGCGGAAGCGGGCTGAAAAGAGCATGCGTTAGCTGCCATTCTCACGAACGGCCTTTTCTCCCCTCCCTACCACGACCATGACTTGGCCCAAGCAAAGCAATGATAAATCACCCTGTACTGAATGTCGCAAACGCAGGTATGTCTTGCCTCCGTTTCACGGCCTTTCGTCTCTTAACACGTCCCTCAAGAATTCGATGTCAGAGGCCATTTCCATGTACGTTCTTCATGCTCAGATACTCCACTGGCTCACACTTGATTGCTAGGTGAATACTGGTAAGCCAGAAGCACATCATGTCGTTATCCTTGTTGAGAGCCGACCCTGTGAAGCGTGAAAATGGGATTAGCGGAGGCGTGCATTCAGGGCTCCATTGTCAAAGGGACTCGGTACGCTGTCTTGCCTTCTTTCCTTCTTTCTGTTTGCTAATATGTATCGTACCCACAATAGTTCATTGAAAGCTTCTTCTATCATTCTTCACGAAGACCTAGCCAAATTGAGCGTACGAGAGCAGAAACTTGAGGAGGCCCTCGCCGAGGCCCAGAGCAGCATCTCTACGGAGCCTCATCCGTTGCTTGTCAGGGACAGTCAGATCCGCATGGCCAGTCCAGTTCCAGGTCTTCAACGCCCGGTGAAAGTCGGCACTGCCGATCCTCTCCTTCAACCACCTGACACTACTGCCGATGAACTTGTCGCATCTTTGGGCATGATGTCCCTCAGTGACAAGCAACAGTATCATGGCGATACGGCTACGTCTGAGGTCCGTGTCGATCTCCATTATTTCTCATCTATGGCTTTTTCGGCTCACTATTTTATTTCAGTATCTCATCCAGGTATTCTATGATTTTATGATTTCTGGTCTTTGAGAATAGTCTACTAAATTTATGGTTATCGCAGGGCAATGACGAGAACGATGGCCAAGAGTCTGTCACCGACATTCCAGCTAAACGTCGGCCGCCACCACCTGTCCATCTTCCTACAGAACTTTTTTTCCTTACTTTGCAGTTTCCCTTCCCACCGCCTAATCAACGCATACCGATGGAATCATTCTTGCAGTTTTTGCCACCTTATGAAAGGGCTCTCCAGCTCATCCATATGTACCATTCTTATTACGCTTGGTGGTACGTCAGGATATTATTATTACTACTTTGTGGGATTCATTTGTCTATCTGGTAGCACTATGATTGCACCGAGCACTTACACAATCGAAAATTTATTCTACGAATATTACCCACACGGAGTGCAGGTCGACTCTTTGCAACGCTCCGATGCTCATCGGATAGCACTTCTATTCATGATCTTCCTTTTGGGCACACTCTATGATCTAGAGCTTGACATTGAATCCGTATCAGCAGATGTCGAGCTCTTTCATAATCTAGCTAGAGCTGCAATGGCATCCCATCCTGTTGTCGATTTTCCAACAGTGGAAGGTGTACAAGCTATAGTGAGCACATACCATACTGGTGCTATGTTTGAGGCCTAAGTCTTGTCAGGTACTCATGATCTGGTATTTTCGCCTCTTTCCTGGAAGAAGACCGTAAGTTTAATGCGAAGGTGTCAGTTTGGACAGCTTGTAACATTCATATCTCGTAGACATAGCTATCAGTGGCTGTTGAGTGGAATATTAACGAAACTGGTCCAAGCAGTAAGTTTTCTTCCTTTTAAACCAATCTACTAAATAATTATATGCTTCTTTCTCAGGTGGGACTACGTAAGCTTCCCGATTTTATTGATGTTTCCATTAACCAACTCCACCCAGATCGTGATTGTTCCGCGTCAGTCCACGACCCCATTGAGCAAGCGACCATCGAGCAGACATTCTGGGAGTATAACAGGTTTGTCTTACTAGTCGTAATATTTATAGAAATCATAAATCATCCTGGTTCAATAGCGTGGATATTTGGCAGGCAAGTTTTCTTTCAGGAGGCTATAACCAGATTCATCAAATTAAATATATGATATATGTTGATAGAGCTTCATGTTTGGGCGCCCAACGTCAATGGTATCAAGCGCGATTGACTGCAGGAAACCTCTGAGAGTAGAGGTGGCCCCAGGCTTGAATCCTGACTGTTCGTTTCGGGTTGTTTCTTTCATTCTGGTAATAAGCTAACTCTCCCTGCTGTTAAGTTTTCCCTTGGAAATACTCGTTCACCCAGCTCGTCTCCGACATTCTATTGCAGATGACACATTCGGCTAGTTATGAGGATGTTCTCAGGCACGAAAAAAAGCTCAAGGCCCATCCTAAACCGAGCAGCCTCGCATGGCCTCCGCGTGGCATTCCATTTCCAGACGAGGCTGTAGGAAAGACGTTTCAGCGATACCTCGCCGGGGTGTGGGAGAACGCTTGTACGTGATAGGATTTTGCTGATCCCGTGTGTTACTGATGGGGGTTTAGCAATCATGTATCTCCATCGACGATTACTCGTGGACATGCTCCGGAAGTGCAGAGACGCCGATCCAACAACAAATCCACATTGGCAGTCAGCCGTTGTCGCGTGGGAGAGGTAATCCGTTCGTTGTTCATTATTCCATTTGGTCCTGATTCCACTGCTCATACAGCGCACGAGCAATCGTACATGACATGCGCCGTCTATGGCTGACTTATCCCCGCTTCATCGAGCGCATGGCCCCGTTTTGGAGCCATACCACTACTGCTGGAGTACGCTTGTTTGCATATTCGTTAATTTAGTTGGATCTCACCTTACGTTATGCGTAACAGCTATTATTGGGGACCTTGGTCGCATATGTCCCCGGGTGTGACTTCGCCGAAGATGCTCTGCAACATCTTGATGAGACATGCGAGATGTTCGCAGAAGCCAAAGACAGTCTGCAACCACCCAACTGTCTCGTATGTTTCTCTCTGTTTATAGCCTATCATGGGTATTTGATGATCATTCAATCTAGCCCGCACTGCGTAAGTCCCAACGTCAAGCGCGATACGCGTTCAGCAAGCTGCATGATCCTCTGGCCACAACCGGTATTAAGATGGACGACACCGATATATCCCCGTCCGAATCGCAATTCCCCTTCACGTTCGGGGATTCACCTCCACGGGCAGCCGATCACTCTCCTTATGCTCCGACAACCATGGGAGTACAAGCACAACCTTCCATCGGTTTAAACACTCAGCTTATATACAGAACGGTAACTGGAGCCGTAGCTCATGACCCCGCATTATTATCTCCCATCTCCCAATCTAGCAATGGATATACAAGCCCATATGGTATCGAAACACATCCAGGAACCGCATGGGGACAGTTAATATCACATATGAAGTGCTAAGATGTGCAGTGTTCTTTTGATTATTGCTTATTGGTCGTTGTTTCTCTGCTTTCATTTTCCGGTAGCCACAATTTATATCTTTCTACTTCATGAGCCTCCGAGGACTTGCTCTATAGTGTATCAGACCTTTACTTCGATGAAACAACCTTGAAGCATACTAGCAGGAATACTTAATATGTAATGAGACAAAAAAAGTACCACACCATATATAAACGTACCAGACATGCATCAGTTCGATGCTACGTGGCAGAAAAGAAACGAATAAACAATCATGATCTACCCGAGTCACCTGTACATGACGCACCCCTAAGTTCCTCACAAAGAAATGCGCTTTGTAAAGGTCCTTTTTGTCCTATGACCGAGGCTTTCTGGCCCAAAACATGTAATTACACTCAGATGTCCCGAATTGATTTCTGTCTGATAACTTCCATCGTCCTTCCCAAGGGATATACATGATGCCCCTTACTTCAGCTTGTAGTCTTCCAGGGGGTCCATCGAACCATCGCATCTCATCCCGGAAAAACGCAACAAGCTCAGAGGAGTCAATGAATTTTTCGTAGGTATGTGTCCCAGGAGGGACGAGTCCCATGATCTTCTCAGCGACGAAGATAGTCAGGAGGTACGCTAGAGGTGTTCGCGCTATCGTAGATAGGAAAATGTGGCCTCCGGGCTGTTGGGATGTTTGGTTTAAAATATACACGGCCTGTAGAAGTAGTGGACGCACTTTGACCAAATCACAACATGACCGTAGAAATGCGGCGGGATGGTCTACATGCTCGATGACTTCCATGGAGCATACTACATCAAACCTTTTCGGCTCTTGAACAAGGTCTTCGGAGGTTGTGTGTCTGTAGTGTAGTCGTGATACATTATTCCGCAAGAAGGGATCCATTGAAGCATGCAGGGCAGCGATGGCAATATTCGATGCAGACGCGTCTACACCAACAGTACGAGCTCCAAGCCGAGCAAAACTCTATCCAAAGTATAAATCAGCAAGGCCGATAGACAATATTTATTCACACACCTCAGACATCAACCCACCACCACACCCTACATCCAACACGTCTAGCCCATTCAGCGTCAGGGCGTTTGGTCCAAAACGTGCAGAATCATCATCCTCGTCCTGCTGGACTTCTCGCAACTTGTCCAATACGTACTGCATACGGACAGGATTCATGCGATGTAGCAGTTTGCATTCACCCTGTTCATCCCACCATTGCGATGATAACTTGGAAAAATGTGCAATCTCCTCCGCGTTCACCGTACTATGGACACACCTGGCATGTCCTCCATTAATTTTTGGAACACTGCTGCTGCTGAATATTCTTCTGGCAACCTGAATCCTGTAAAGCAAGTGTGTAAGGAATTTGCAATGCTCCAAATCGTAAGCCACCTACCTCATGTCACAGTTCAAGCCCCGCAAGATTGAGGCGCGAAGTACCTTCTTCTCCTTCTTGTCGGTACATATTCACAAACAAGTTGGTCTGAGCAATGTTCAACGCACCGCGGCCAAGCGGGCGATATAACACGAATTTGGGTGCTAGTTTTGTCGACGACGATAATAACCCACTTTCCAGTTCGACTTACGATGGTCTTGATCCTTGGAGCGCGGCCCCCAGCCCTGTTACCACTCCTCCTCCTCCAGCAGTGCCGTCGATATTTAGCAATGTGATAGGTCTGTGTAGTGTAGACGTTTGTTGCTCTTGCATTCAGTGTTGAATGGCGCTTGGCTTGCAGCTGATGCTACCGCCCCCCCGGTCTATAATAAGGCGTTCCAAGCTGTGGATCCATCCTTCAGCGGGGAAGTCTCTGTGAATTCCTTATCCCGTGTCCTATCCACCTCTTCTCTCCCTGCCTCTACAATCGACCGTGTGCGTTCATAACCTCACATCTCCCACAGGTAACTTACCTTAACACCTCTCAGATCGTAAACCTTGTCAGTTCCCGTCCTCGCGTTTCCAAGCTTGAGTTCTTCATCGCATTAGCATTAGTAGCACTCGCCCAGTCTGGGAAAGGTGTGTCTAGTCTCCCACATGAGTTATGATCTCTCACGGCTCGAAACAGATCTTAGCATCGAACAAGTGGCAGCGCTTGCTGCACAAAACGACCTCCCCGAGCCATCCCTTAACCTCTCTGCTCTTGGAAGCACTCCCTCAACATTCTCTCCCTCTCTACCACGCTCGCCTGCTCCACAATACTCGTCAGAAGACCCATGGAATACAGCATTCCGCAGTTCCCAAGGTTACACAAATGGCACGACGACGAGTGTATTATCATCTACTCTCTCAGGGGGCGGTCTCCCACCCGACTGGTGGAAGCGACAGGAAAGCGTCACTGTCACTATAGTGGGTCAACAGGGCTTTTTGCTCACACGACATATGGTTTACTCTATAATAACTAATGTGCGTTCTACTTCATGTTTGTATGGTCAACCTGTCCAAAGACTGAGAGATTGAATAGAGGGGTCCGCCAGTAGAGAGACGCTATTCAGAGTTCGTATTCGTCTGGGATTGTTTAGTGAGGCGGTATCCGTTCCGGATACTACCTGCTCTGCCTCCAAAACGGATTGGTCGTGAGTCTTTCAATCCATCGTTGAAGTTCGTTTATAGATATTTGGAGATCTAGCGGATGCTAATTTCCTGGAGCAACGTCGGTAAGTATTGGTTTAACCCTTCGGGTCGTGCTAATAGCATGTCCTAGCCGTGGCTTAATGCGTTGGATCAACTTCGTAATGTCCGCACTTCACATTGGTTACCCACCCTTGCTCATGTGCATATCCAGAAATCACCCTGTGATTAAAGATGATGGCCTCCTCTCCGTCTTTCTTAGTGAGCCATCCTTTGACGAATGGCGAAAACACACCCAAGTATCAATGGATGAAGAATCCACATCAAAGCGACTCGACCGCGTTGAGGAGATGAAGATCCCCAGTGATCTTGAAGAAAAACTCGGGTGCGCTTCATCTCTAGCTTCAACTCATGCCCCATGCTCACGCGAACACCTCCTTATGCAATCACGTGAACATAAAGGCTCGTGCGGAATAAACTTAACCTTCTCATAGAGCAATGGCAGAGGATTTGTCTGATAACTGAACGACTGGTGAAACGACGCGAATCGGCCGCGGCTGACTTATCACGGATGACGATGACACTAAATGCGCTGATAGAGGGAAACGGGACTTGTTGGCGCGGTGAGGAGTGTGAGCTGTGTGGCGGAGTGCGATCGGGGATGAGAACTAGCTCAGCACATATTGGTATAGCTGCGGATTTAGTGGAGCAACGGGTAAGTGCATTTATTTTGGTAGTGTGAGTTGCCAGTGGCCGATGGTTCGAGCTAGATGCGTGCTATGTCGATGTCGACGTTGGAGGCTTTGAAGGTAGATATTATTTTAAGATCTCTGCGTGGATCATCTCTCTTATTTCCCATTGCGAACAGGCACAACGTGACCTTTACATTGCTACTCGTGACCTTTTCTTGCGACATGACCGTCTCTCTGGTGATGACGTCGAACGCATCAAGAAACGTGTCGAATCCGCGTCGCTCCGGCTTGAAGCCATCAAGAGTGCAAAAAAGGAAGGGTGGGCAAACGAGGCGGACAAGATCATCGGCACAATTGAGAAAGATCAAGCTACAATAGCATCGTTGCTCGCTCGACGGGTGTTTATTAGGCACTGGTGGGTGTCCTCAATCACATCAACCAACCCCATTCCCCTCCCAAATAATAAAATATAAGGGCTAACTATACTCCGCATTCTAGTATGTGGAATGAACTACGTGTCGTCCTGCATAACAGGGAAAACACACTGCTCACTCAAGCCGTGCGCCACTTTGCACGGGAAGAAGGCGATTTCATGGACGGGGTGCGTGCAAACTGGGGGCGGCTGGTGGAGCAAGTAGAGGGGATGCCATTTGAATGAGTAGGGTGTCGGAAGTTAGTTACGGAAACTATAGGAGGGGGGAAGAGAAGCGTGTTGAGGAAAGAGAAGGCCGAAGTCATGGACGTATTCAAGAATATGTTCCCCTCTGTCGGGCTACCGCATGGAGCGTGGTTCGCAGTTCATTGTTTTTGCATAAGTTCTTGCACGTATTTTGCTCTTGGTCTCCGAGTCTTTACATATTCGATAATCGCAATATTTTTGTTTGTGAAACGATACATTGACTATCATATAACCTGCTTACACCGGACACACTAATCATAGTATTTCCAAACTCAAAAAATATATTAGAATATTAGAATACCAATTAAAATCAACATAACTAAACTCATCAAAAGTTCATCAGTAAGATCACAATTTTTTTCTCAGCACTTGCACAAGCATTAAACAAGTCATGCAAGACCAAAAGTTACAAGGCTTGCAAGTTGAGTCTGATTTTTACCAAGTTTAGTTTTATTGAGGGTTTGCAGGTTGGCAAGTCAAATTTGCAATTTATTCAAATACCTGTGTTATAGGCATGTGTAAGGTATTGTAAATGATAAAAATGTCAATTGTAGTCTTGTGAGCTTGCAAGCTTCTAGAAGGCCTGAGAGTACTCAAAGTGTTGAAAAGCTGAAAGTTTTTTGTGGACTTGCTGATGTAATGCGGCATTCACAGATGGCGCCGCTTTCTCCATATAATGCCGGATGTCCGAGATTTAGCTCCGCAGATGAAAACGCTTACTGCACTTCAGATTAGATCAGAGCAAGACCACGTGTATGCTACCAATCAACCACGTTCATTACCGCGATGGAACTTAGCCCCTAGGAGTAAAGACTCGGAGAAGAAGATTAATATGGTGGGATAGGCAGGTTATTTCGAGGTAGCAATTTTAGTATCTAGAGTTTGCTGTTTGGCGTGACTCGCTGGTAGATTAATTTCAGAGTTCTCCTGACAGGCACTCTTGGGGTGCTTGTTGTCATGATAGCTATAAGTATCAGCACACTCATGATATGACTCTGTTATAGCATGATAGAGCTTCTCAGGGTAGTAATATTTTGCGCCGAAGGTATGCAAGCAGTCGACACGCCCTTCGAGGGTCAAGTGTACCATCGGGAGATTCGGGGTGTCTGAACTGTATCTTTGCTGGGATGTCTTGGGAATGTTTCTGATGAATATAAATAGATGTTTATTTTGTCGATGCGAGGTATTGGGTTGAGATTGTGGTTTTTGGAGAAAATTCACAATGTGATGTATCGGAAGGGGTCTGCACAGTGAAGGGTAATTAATGCTGTAGTAGCGAAATGAGCCGTTGGGGCTGGTAAAGTCCCGACATCTGTTCTTGGCGCGCTCTGGCAGTGAAGCCGATGGTAGGGGTAAAGCAGCCGACAGCTGTTTCGCCCTCGGATCTGTTCTGGGCACTGGCGCTGTTAGAGATCCCTATCCCACACTCTCGCTGTTTGTGCTTCTACCATGTTCCGTTCATAACTGCGCATGACGCATCCGGATTGGGGAGAGTTGCATGGTCGAATCATATCGTGTGAAGTAGTCGGATGTGATTGTTTAATCTAAGCTTGTAGCGTGGTGGGAACTTTTTCAGATGATATAGATATACATCCCGACTCGATTGACCACACGTGTTACGCGAATTATGAACGTGGTAGACGCTACCCGACCGAGAATACCAGAGCCTCCAGTGAGCCAGGTGACTCCGAAAGCCCTGCGATGTGTAGGGGCGTAAATCAGTGGCGTATCTCGTTGCATATGGCACACCGCCGCATTCCTGGATTCTGGGCCCCGACGGTGGGTGCGCGTCATAGACAGGGACATCGGACACTCCTCGTATCGAATTCATGTTCAGCTACCCATATTTCCATCTGTTGTTCTTTCTCTCACCGCTGCCGCGCAGTGAGCGGCCATTGATTTTCTTTCGTTCGTGCTCGGGGTCGTCCACGCCTTCTTCGTTGTTGACTTGACCGACACTGCCCCGGGACACCCTTGCCAGGACGAGTTTGGACTCAGCTGGACTCGTGCATATACCCATTAGTTGCACTTTCTTCTCGCTGTTACGAACAGCGAGCACCCCCTTTCTATCCGCGACGTCGATCCCCCCTTCCCTTCCTTGTCGTTTTCCTCGCACGTGTCATCATCCTCTCATGCATGGCTGCTGTTGTTAGCCCTGCGGCCCGCCCATCATCGTCCTTATCTTCTACGCCACCGACGCGGTCCATAACACGGATCTTGCGCTCGTCGCTGCAAGACACCCTCCGGCATGTTACTCCCTCCTCCCGCAAAGGCAAGGACAAGCAGGGGAGCACCAGCGAAACGCCTGCACCTCCAGTTGCGTTCTTCGACCGGTACCCGCGCCCTTCTGCCCTCCGCAGGTCCCTTGACAATGTCGCGCAGCCAAATGCTCAGTCTCGAAACTCCAAAGAAAGGGAACAGCACCGGGACCCGCCTCCACGCCGATCATTTGACGCGCTCACACAAAAGTCCACATCGACCTCATTCAGCCTCGCGAGCCACGGCACCTCTGAGGGCGATAAAGACAGCAACCGCGAACGCCCCCGCGTCCTTCGCAAGCAGCCCAGCTCGACTTCCAAGCGCAGACCTGGCGCAGAGTCGCCAATTCCTAATCCCAGCCCTGATCCGAGTCGTTCGACCGGTAAGTGCGTCCCTACATATTCCTTGTTTATTTCCATATATCCCGCCACGTTCATTCTTATCCCCGCACCGACCGGCTCGCGGCCGTACTGCAGGCCCTCAGGGGATCCCTGTACCGCCATAATTAATTTCGGCCCCTATTTAATCTCATCTTTCCTTCCGAGGCTTCAGGCTGCAGAGATATATACCTTAGATATCCCTTAGCTTTTTGCCTTCTAAGTTTACCTTCGTCTCCTTTTGCCGCTTGGCGCCGGGCACTTGACATTTTACGCACCGTCGATTACTCATCATTTTGTTATCCAGGGATACGTCGTCTTCTCTCTCCTATTCAAACTTCGCACTCAAACTTGCAACCACAACCTAACTTGCGCACAGCTTCCCGCTCGCACACTCGATCCCCGCCTCCGCCGCCTGTTCCACGTGCATCTTCACCTGCAGCCGCACATTCGTCGGCCTCGCCAGGGCATCTAAAGCGTAGCACAGCCACAGGCACAGCCAGAGACCCCTCCACAGACGCATATTCAGAAAGAGACGCAGACTCGGATCCTGAACAAGATACCGACCCTGTCTGGTCACCCTTCATCCCACCTACGTTGTCGAAAGGTACCATGTCATCGCCAACACTAGTCGCCTTGCGGGATGCCGCTGAGCGTGACTATAATCAAACTCACGAACGTTCCGGTGGATATGACGCTAAACACGCTCGTGAGCGTGTGGGCCGTGAAGCATTCAGAGACAGCAGGCGTGAGGGACTACAGGATACTACCGCGAAGCAGATGCAGACGAGGAGACAGCGATCTCCGCTCACATCGCTTGGAGCATTCTTATCGCCACCAAAGGTAAGGAAGTTGAGTTTCAGCGGAGCAGGTGCTGCATCAGGCGCACCGACTATGGCCGCAAGACCGTCAAAAGTATCGTCGACAACGTCAGGATCGGGCTCGCAGATGCCGACGTCAGCAATGCGCACCGGTCGACCTTCATTTGATTCAACAATGGTGGTACCCTCTGCCTCTTCCCCAACTCCTGCTACACCTCGCACAACCTTCGAATCTACACGCACACCAACACCTACAGCAACCGCAAATGCGACAGGTGCCATACCTACCTCTGCAGCCGCAGAGCCAACCGTAAGCACAAAGACAAAGACAAAGACAAAGGCTGGAAGGCCAGTGCCAACCCCACTTGTCATATCGCGGCCAACGGGACTTGGGAGTGGGTTTTTAGGGAATGGACGTACCTCCCCCTCTCCTGTTTCGCCACCATTAGCACGCGTGTCTTTAGGGCGTGAACCAACACCTACTCAAACACCCAAATCATCATCCCGTCTCATCGGCATGGGACACCCCTCCACGTCTCACCGACGCACTCCAGCCTCTGCTTCTACTTCGGATCTTCCTTTACCAGGTACACCTTCAACATCCACACGTACATCCTCGTCGACGACCAATCTAGCGTCAACTTTGGCACCAGCAGCGGTTGCATCCGCACGATCCACATCGCCCCCTGCGACACCCACCCCCCGTGCGCGCAGCCCCACGGCGTCTACATCAGCATCCAGAGCGCGCGAACGAGAACGAGCGACGTCCTCCATGTCCCGCCCCACGAGTCCCTCAGCAAGGACAGGGACACGGCGCACAACGAGCCCCACAACTGGCCGTGCCACGTCCCCCGCATCCGGCGCCTCATCCCCTACAACGCGTGCGGCATCGCCCACGACCCCAGTGCGGCGGCCGTCCGGGATACTCGGTACGGGCACTGGTACAGGTACGGCCAAAGCATCTGCGCTGGGGATGCGCATAGGGAAGGGATCGATCTCGGCGTCGCATCTACCGCTGTCGTCGAGTGACATTACGTCGCATACGTCGAGGGATAGGTCCCCAGTATCAGGCCGTGCATCGACACCAGGGACACCAGGGAGTCCGCGTCTCGTACCCCGACGGCCGTCCCATGGGCATTCGTCCAGTGTTCCTGCTGCTGCTTTGGGAGAGTCAGGAGCGGGGCTAGAAACGACGCGAAGCACGCGGGAGAGGTCGCCGTTGCCTGGCTCTGGTGTTGGTGCATCTAGAGGGTCGCGTGCAAATGAGGAGATGGTGAGGGATAAGTTACGGAGTACGAGCGCCACGGGCTTAGTAGGCTCGTCTTCCCGGGAACTGTCGGGTGTTGGTGCGGGTGCGGCACTGTCGTCGAGTACATTCGGAGGTGGAGGAGGAGAAGGAGTGGTGAGGAATGAGGGGTTTGGTATAAATCCGGGTAGGGGTATAAGCCCTGGACGGGAGATTATACGATGCGCAGTGAGGGTGCTCGTAAAAGAACTGGTGTATCGACGGACGACCGCAGGCACCGCAGCGGGAAGCGCCGAAATAGGAAGTAGCGGACCACGAGGGACAACAGGAACAGCAGCAAGCACGATTAATGACAGAGCTGTGTCTGTGGGGTGCGCAGCAGGGGCAGGGACGCCTAGTAATCCTCACCCTATCCTTTCGAACGATGCATGGGAGGCAGTTGATGGGCGGATGAGGGGGTTAGTGCGGTTGGAGAGAATGATCAAGAGTGGAGGCGAAGGTAGTGGCGCTGGGGGAGTAGCGGCGGAGGATAGGGAGAGGAAGAGTTTCGGGGATGCGCTGAAGGATGGATATGTTTTGTGCCAGTGAGTCTTGTATCCAAAACATCAATATTTACAATGGCACGGAATATCTCACCCCACTTTTCGCATAGATTTATAAACATTTTGTCCCCCGCGATAATTCCTAGCCCTGACTCCTCTGGCACATCTTCTGCGCGCGCGACGAATATCACAAAATTCACAGCCGCAGTCGTGGCGTTCGGTGTGCCTCCTGAAGAAGCATGTGAGAAGGCCGATTTTGATGGAGGGATAGCGGGGTTGGTCAAGGTTGCCAGGTGTATTGTGGCGATCGAGAATGTAGCGGGGCAGATAGGCATTGTGGCACATAAGGCTGAACCTGGGAAGGCTGAGGTGAATGTGGGAGAAGAAGGGGAGACGACTGTTAAGAGTGGAGCAGACGCCAAATCGAATGCTGCGAGTTCGTCATCCTCGATCCGACCTTCGACCTCGACCTCACCTACCCGGCGTGCTGTGAGCAAAAACCCACCTTCGACAGCTGTCGCGGAGCTTCCTACGGCAGTATATGCAGCACACCCCGTAGGGTCTGTATCAACTCCGAATTTGCTCACGACGCGCGATGGGAGTCCGAGTGGCAGTTCGGGGATTGCACAGGGGGCTATGAAGCAGAAGCAGGTGCTGCAGCTACAGAAGCAGAAGCATCAGAAGCGGTGGAGCCCTCCGGGTTTACCAACTCTGCGGTCGGCGAGTCCTGTGGAAGAAGCAGGGAGAGTGAGTGGGGAAAAGGAGAGGGATATAGTGCCGGAGGATAGAGAGGACGTGTTTGGTCCTATGGAGTTTGTGGACGGTACAGGGCCACCCTCCCCGCAACGCCCAGGCGCACGGTCGTCCGTCGCGAGCTCACAGGCTACAGATACTACCAATGCATACTCCAGTCTCTTCGAGGCCCGCTCGTCGATACACACGCGTTATGGGACTATCCGTACCGTCACAACAGAGGCCACATCCCTCGGCACTGATATTCCCTCGCTCACGCGCACCGAGGCGAGCGCGCTTGCTGCGGACCTCGACGCCTCTTCCATCGGGAACGTGCCATATCGTTCGCGCTCCACGGGTGCCATCGTACCAAATGGGGGTGGTGGTGGGGAAGAGTCCCCGCGCAGAAGGGATAGGAAGGGGAGTGATGGACTGGGGGTGGTGGATCTGTCGCGGGTGGCAGAGGAGACAGATGAGGGGTCTGTAAGGCATCGTGCGGAGCCTCTTGTTGCTCCCCCACGGTCCCCGCTAATCCGACTGGGGAAGGGGAAATGGCCAGAGGACTTTATGAGCGCGTTTCAATACCCTGTAAGAGGGAGTCCGCCGAAGATTTCGGAAGGAGGTTTTGAAGCAGAGCGGACGGGGCTGGATAGTCCGACGACCTCCTCGGGATCGCCTCCGCGACAGCGTGTGAGGCGGCCGTCCAACTCAGTGGATCTGACAGCCTCTATGTCTTCTGAAGCTATCGAGCCAATCTCGCCATTGGGACGTCCGCGGCGACGGTCGTCCCGACACAGCGTTGATATGCTCTTACCGAAAGAGGTATCGCTTGCTAGGGACTCGAGTCCTTCGTCGAGCCGTGACTCAACGACGCCATCTCCGAGGCCTTCAACTCCAGGAGGCTCGCGACAACCCAATCTGAGGCGCTCAAGTACGCGGAATTATACGCCACGCACAACAAGCCCCGGGCACGATCGATCGAGTCCCGATGCATCCCTTTCCGTTCCGTTTCCGAGAACGATATCCGGCGAACACTCGCCCCTCACAACATTTCCTCCGTCCTCAGAAACGCTGCATGGTGGCGAGAGTATAGCCTCCGGAGCGTTGGAGTCCACGGCGGACACGGCGGACACGGCAGCACGTCCGCCGTACCAGCGCGCTCGACACCGCTCGGATATGGATAAAAAGAGCTCTCTTGACGACCAGCCCGCGCAACGGTTAGCCGGGAGGTCGCGGTTTGAGAGTATGGTGAACCTCGGTGGGACGAGTGATATCTCCAAGGGGGCGTCGTTGATTGGAGGTATGGATGGGAGTGCGGTGCGAAAATGTCTAGTCGTGAAAGAGGAGGGGAAGCCTCTCACACGTTATGTGAGTTGATGGCTCAACCTAGGCACCGATGCTTCTGGTCATTTTTAGTGGCCAAGTCGAGATACTGACGCTGAGCTCTGTTTAGCAACTGGGAAACTGCATAGGCCGGGGGCAGTTTGGGTCAGTGTACCGAGCGTTGAATTTGAATACTGGGCAGATGGTCGCTGTGAAGCGGATCCGCCTTGAAGGGTTGTCCGAGACGGAAGTGGCACAACTTACCCATGAGGTGGAAATCGTGAAGCGGCTCTCGCACCCTGGGATCGTCAAGTACGAGGGCATGGCCAAGGACACAGATACGCTTAGTATTGTTCTCGAGTGAGATGATCGCGTCTCTTCTAGAGCTCGGCTTACAAAGTTCTTCCTTAAGATACGTTGAGAATGGGTCGTTGGCCCAAACCCTGAAGACCTTCGGGAAACTCGATGAGGGCCTTGTTGCAAGCTACGTCACAAAAGTCTTGGAGGGCCTTGACTATCTCCATCGATCCCAAGTGTGTTCCCCGTTCCTTGTCTACGTCTCAGGCTAACATCGTTTTATTTACTAAGGTGGTGCATTGCGACCTTAAAGCCGCGAATATCTTGACGACGAAGACGGGTAATGTGAAGCTCTCGGATTTCGGTGTATCCCTGAACCTTCGCGTTCGCGCCATGGAGGAGATTAAAAATGATATTGCCGGAACACCCAATTGGAGTAAGAATATGTAACTTTTCCAATTCGGTCATTTTTGACCGTATTGTGCAGTGGCTCCAGAGGTAATCGAGCTGAAGGGTGCCTCTCCCGCGTCAGATATCTGGTCCCTAGCATGTACCATCATTGAGCTACTCACTGGCCATCCGCCATATGCAGACGTTCAGAACGGGATGTCGGGTGAGTAGGCTCTGAATCATGTTAGGTCCTCTTCACCCTAAGACTAGAACTATAGTCATGTTTCGTATTGTGGAGGACCCAATGCCTCCAATCCCGAATGGCCTCTCTGAACCGCTCCAGGATTTTCTCAAGCTTTGCTTCAACAAAGATCCTACCCAACGTCCCAACGCTGTGATGCTCTGCGAGCATCCATGGTTGAAAAATGAATGGGGTATACACAAGGTGAAATAAGAGGTTCTCATGTACAAAGCTAGGGTAACTTATATCGTTGTTCAGGAGTTGCGGCCTCAGGACAGTATACCATTCCTCCGTCGCGTGAGCGCCGATCTCCAACGATCTGATGTTCGCCACCTTTCCTTTCTGGACGAGGACATCGCAAGCTCTCCTCGTTCTAGTAATGGTTTCACCCCAACAACCGAAATCTCACCTCGCCCTCATACATTCGTAAAGTCGACCTTCAGTCAGGGTATGTTCCCCGCTTTACTCGGTTTGATGTTGGCTTTTCCCTGACGTTCCACATGTTCCAGCGGTGACATGCAGAGTGTGTAACCACCCTGTCAAGAAAAGCGCATTTTTTTGCACCGAATGCAGTCTCATTTCACATCCTAAATGCACGACTGATGCGCCGGAGACGTGCGATTTGCGCAGCCAAGTTATTCGGCTTTCGCACGACTTGCAGCGGGAAGTTGTGCGCCAACAGAGCCCACCTCCTAACCCTGTCAACCCTGCCAACGTCGTTTCAAGCTCTCCCCCGAAACAGGTGGAGTCTATCTTGTCCTCGTCCCCTCCTGATCGCTTCCGGATTTTTGGCCGAAAGAAGTCAAAAAACAATGGACTCGAATCTGACACAACGGAACCGACCAGATTGACAACGCCTCCCGTTGCCTTCAGATACGACGATGCGCATACTTCAAAATGGCCGATCTCATCCAGACGAAATAATAACCGGAATGTTGGCGACGGCACGCGACCTGTGAGTGCCACAAGCAGCCAACAGTCATCCAGTACACGCAGTGCAACCACTCCCTCTGGGAGTCTGTCGGGCCGCGGTGCAGAAGTGGCGAGTCGTGCTCGGCCTGTATCTGTGGCCGAATCAGAGGTTCAGCACGCCTCTGGGCTAACCGACTCATCTTTAGCGGCCGACGTTCTGGTGGACACGGGAGCCCACGATGAAGCATTTCTGAAACGGAAAGGCACACGACGTGAGAAGAAAGATCCGGACTCATCTCGGGCGGGATGCGTGATTCATTAACGCCTGGGTCATCACATTCTTTTTCTTTTTTTTTAACACCCCTCTCCGTCTATTGTAGTGTACGTATATCTTACAAAATCACATATCCAGGGCATATCATCATATTCCACGAACATTATCCCCCTGCATCATTTTTACCAACTCTCTCTCTCTTCCTTTTGCCATCTACAGTTTCATCTAGTGCATTATACTGTTACATACTGTTCCATACTGTTACAAACACACATAAGTGAAGGTGTCTAATGTGTCATGAGCCTGAGTTTGGATTTCTTAGAATCAGTATAAATCTCTTCTCATTGACATACTTTGTAAGTTCTGCCTGTATTTTTAGCCTGAAACAAGGAGTCCCTCCCCCTTCATCAGTTGCTACAAACACTGTTTGGTATCATTTCTGCTAGGTTTTATCTTCACAAGATGTATTTGAAGAATCATTGTGTTAAAGGATGTTTTGACCAATGGTCTTGGTATCTTGATCAACCTGACCAATGACTCCAATATAACATCCACCTCAGTACATGACCACAGTCACTCATGTACCTCAGTCTGTCTCAGTTCATCAGTTTGGTCCTCTTGGTTCACATCCAGTTATGTATCACCATTCCATGTTTTCCATTTTAGTCTCCATACCTATGCTCTATACTAATTAGTTATGCTCTATGTTTTACATACTTTCTTACCCTATGATCCCTGTTCTCATTTAGTATTTAAGCAAGCCATTTTCATGTATATTACCTCAGTTCAGAGATCAACCTAAGCACATTATGCTATTCTATGTCCTACACTCTTCAGTAAAGGCCCATGCTTGGTCTGACATTTTAGCTACCAACCAAACCCTCTAAAATACAGTAACAGAATGTTTGAGTGGGCACAATATATAAGTTGAAGCCAAGTCACATCTGAACCTTGGTTCATTGGGCTGAACTGAATCTTGGTACTTCTGTTTTAGTTAAAGCTTACTCACAGCTTTAACAGATTGCCTTTGTGTTTTTAAATTATTATTGTTGTTGTTTTGTTGTAGATTCTTATCTAAATCTTAAGTTTATATGCCACATCCTCTTCAGGAACCTTCAGCATATGCTTTCAGTGTCCCCCACAGTATCTTCACCTGCTTGGTACTGATTATCTCAGGTTAGTCCTGTGATAGTTGTTCAAATGGCTGTTCCTTGCCTTCAGTTGTTTACATGCCACATCCTCTTCAAGAACTTTCAGCATGTATTTTCAATGCTTTCCCACAATATCCCTACCAGCTTGGTACTAGTCATCTCAGGCCAGTCCTATGATAGTTGTTCAAATGGCTGTTCTTCCCCATCAAAGTCTTCCCACCGTGTCTCTGGCTGTATTACATACACTCAGGAGTACATTATTATTTTTCTCTCAACTACAGAATGTATCTATGTGGTCGTAACCTGTACCTAAGCTAAGAGTTTTGAACAGGCCTGTCCCCCAGGTTCTACTCCCTGCGGTTTATCTTCGCTGGCAGATGCATTGATGACGGACACTTCGTCTTNNCCTCCTCCCCCCCCCCCCCCCCCCCCCGCCCACATCAACCCCAACTCCCCGGGAGATGTTTTCTGCCACGCATAACGATGAGAATGGTACGTTCCCTTCATCTTATCTTGTTTTCACATTTGGTTGTGGTCTGGCTAAGCGAGTGCTTGGCCGCCAAGGCGGGCTGACACGATTGATTGGGGTGGACCGGTTCCCGCATGTAAGAGAGACCTTAATCCTAGGCTTCAAGTTGTGCTGCTTGTGCGCCTTTGCCCACACCTCTTTAAATTAATCAGAGAGATTTTGCACTGACCTTGCTATTAATTACAAGATCTTCCCATTATATATTACATACATACACACAACAAAGAAATATTTGCCATCTATCATACTATCGAGAAGCTTGCATTTCAAAAGTCCAAGCTGGCAGTGGTGTTTGAAAATCCTTACGAAGCCTCCCCTCCGTCTGCAGGTCCTCCGAAGCTGCTACCCGCTATCACCTGAGAATGCAGAGCAAAGACATCACAGCATTGTACGGTAATTCATCAACTTTTTTTTTTTTTTGAAATTTTGATTATTACCTGTAATTGTTTCGTAATATATGATGAGTATAACTCAAATATTTCTAATTTTCTCCAGGAGTCTCAGGACCGGCTTACCCCTCCAGTGAATTGGGTGTGGTCATGCAGATTTGGTAATGGATGTAAGTAACTACCGTAACTACCGAAGGGCGCGCCACCATAAGCGGGGGAACATCGTTAGAGCCAGACTCTCGTTCCCCCTGTGATCTGTGATTTCATGCAACACACATGGTCGTAAAACGGCAGACTCGGAGTTCAAAAAAATCACTGATGATGAAAAAGGTCCTCTCTATCCGGTACACACACTGGTCATGCGTATTGGGCGGGAGTATACCGTCCGATTGCAATCTATGATACAATGGGAGGAGTAATCTCGGGGGCAGTGACTGACATCACAGTGTACCTCACAGTCAGACACAACCTGCTCCCACCCCAAGCAGAAGGTTGCAACCATAATCTTCCTGGACATAGCAAACGCCTTTCCCAATGCAGTTACGGACCGGCTGCTCAAGAACATGGCTAGGCTAGGATACCCGTCTGAAATTGTATCATTTCTTCGAGGCTATGCTTAAGGATAAGAAAACCACGCTGAGTTTTGACGACTTCACCTCACTGCCCATTGACATTGACAACGGTATTGGTCAAGGGGAAACAGCCTCAATGATCCTTTACCTCATCTACAGCTACGGCTTGGTGGCCATCCCATGAGGAGGCGACGAAGACGGCGGTGCCTACGTAGACGACAATTTCTTCATGGCCATAACCCAACACCTTCGAAGAATGTGACACAATGCTCAATGATATGCTGGACAAAGCAATCGGCCTGGTCTGCGGCCCACAACTCCCAAGCCGAAATTTCAAAGTGCCAATGCCTGAGGCTCACAAGGCGCGAAGATTTAGCACGGGCTAACTTTGTGCACAGACAAACCCGCCTAGTCACTGAATGTGTCAGTGAGGCACGGCTCTTGGGCGTACAGATCGACCAGGACCTACGTTGGCATCAACATGTCCAGCAGGCCGTTCAGAAAGCAGAAGGCCTCCTCCTTGCCATGAACCGGCTCACACGGCCCTGCTTCGGCCTCCCCGAACAGCATGTCCGGCGCCTCTACATATCTATGGTGCTCCCCAAGCTCGAGTACACCCTCCCAGTATGGTACACCCCAGTGCACGAGAACCCCAACAGAGGAAGGCGGACAGGTTCAATAGGACACACCAAAATCATAGATGAGATTCAGAGGCTGGGATGTAAAATGATCACAGGGACCTTCAGATTGACGGCCACTGATGTCTTAGAGCTTCACTCCTGGATCCCACCGACCCAGATACGCCTGGACGACACCTGTCATCGCGAGACGCTCAGACTAGCGTCACTGCCCAGACCCCACCCGCTCTATAAAGCAGTGAAACGTAGCTCAAGGAGACGCCCCCGATCGCATCCCTCTGCAATTCATAACCTCCTCTGGCGGTACAAGATTCGCCCAGACACCATAGAGACAGTGGACTCGACCAGACACCACCCCAGCTGGCGCCCTCAATTCGCCGCGCACATTGCAGACAGCAAGCCAGCGGCAGCCAGTACTTTGAGGACGAGGATGGACGACGTCCAAATCTTCTCAGACGGATCAGGACTCGATGGCACCATCGGTGCGGCGGCGGTCACCCTTCAAGATGGGCAGGCCCTTCGATACAGGCTAGGCAAAGACTCTAAACACACAGTTTTTGAAGGATAAATTGTCAGTGTGATTCTGGCACTAACGCTGCTGGAAACCCATCAAACCGCTAGATCTGCCTTGATTGCCCTCGACAATCAAGCTGTCATCCAGGCTCTGCAGAACAACAGGACCCACCCGGCACAATACCTACCAACTAGATATAGCCCACATGGTCATCCGGAGACTGAAACGTAAACGCCGTAACCTGCACATCCACTTGGAGTGGGTTCCGGGCCACATGGAAATCGAAGAAAACGAGCTGGCCGATGAACATGCAAAGAGAGCAGCCGGAGGGGACGTCTCCCGCACCGACGACCTTCCAGAGCTACTCAGAAAGCGCCTTCCGGTAAGTATCGTAGTCCTGAAGGCCAACCGGAAGAAGTCTGTCCTCCAGCGCTGGAGGAGAGTCTGGTCAAAATCCCCCCGATATGCCAAAATGTCCCAAATCGACTTGAAACTGCTGAACCATCAGATTTATAGGACGTTGAGCTCCTTGCCCCGTAGAAGCGACTAGCATCCTCATACAACTGCGCACCGGTGATGTGTCCCTCAATTCTTTCCTTAAGAAGATAAAAGTATCGGACACGGCCTTATGCAAACAATGCCGCCAGGCGGAGCCTGTAGTGCACTACCTCAAATACTGCAAACGATACACAGAGCAGCGCAACCAGCTCAGATACAAGGCAGGAAAGGCCAGGCACTCCATTCATCTGCTGTTGGGCGACCCCAAGATCATCCCCACTACCCTGCACTACATATACAGTCCACACGCCGCTTCGACAAATACACCGACGTAGCACCCCCCAGCCAATGACCAAACCATAAATACCCTCTCTACTCCAACCTGGATCGGCTCTTGTTTTCTGCCGGTCCCCCTATCTGTGAGGGATTGGCCCTCTTGTGCCTCCCCGGCCAATAATCATACACCCCAGTCCTCCTTCTGATATGTTCACCCCTTTCTGATACTTGGTCGCGTGGGTGAGCACACTTTTACCTTGGACACTCTGTCATAGCCAATGTATCTTGTAGTAGTAGTGCACCATATGCGCCTAGCGCTTCGAGCACTATAATTGATCTCTCTCTCTCTCTCTCTCTGGGTGTGAGTATAAAAGTTTAGAGACTAGATATATACGCCGTATTATTCTCTAGATCATTTCATCTCCCTCTCTTGTGGTCCTTTTCATACTAGGCCCTAAAATCAAATACAAGAACCATTCTAGTATACATCCCAATCCGGTGGTTTAGTTTTTCTCCTCCTGTATATGACTCAAGTCCGAGAGAACCCTTCTCCGAGTGGATCTTTTTGTCTCCCTCGGCTAAGATCTAACTCCGGTAAAAACTGCCAGATCTTGCTAATAATATACATTCAAAGATATACGGCGAGCATGACCCTTGATGAATTTTCGCTCCGTTTTTCGTATATCAGTCAGGGTGGATATATCACTCACTGGTAGTAGCCCCGTCACCTGGTGGCACACACACCAACGCAGGTGACAGTTCTAATAAAACCCCGTGGGCCACGTGAATTGTCCAAGCTTGCAACCTGATCTTTGTTATTATTATTATTATCATTATTATGATAGGTATGTAAAACTTGTTATGACAACGACTTTGGAGCTAACCTTGAAAGCCCACCAACTCAACCCAACTGGTGACAAAATTTAGTCACATGACTGTGTCACATGTCATTGATCGAAATTGCATATGTTGGAGGTAGGTTGGTTAAGTTAGGGTCTTTTGGATTGCTTTTCCTATCACAGACGTCACGATCACATGCAAATCCCACAATCGCATCTTGATGATCACCGCACACCTCCAGAATTTTCCTGCATCACTCACTGTCTGGAGGTAAAAAATCACTCCCTTTTCACAATAATAACTCAACTCTAAGCTTGTGGCAATATGGGTTTTTAAGGTTCTCCGGGCCGGCAGCATGCATGCACATGGTCTCGTGTGTGTGTGTGTGTGAAATTTTCTAAATATTTAGTGTTTCTAGGGTTGATGGAGTTTGAGAGTCCGCTACGTCCAGTTGGACTTGCTCTGCATTCCCGTTATATATATATATATTCCAGTGCGGATTTCCCACGAGTTTTTTCTTGACTGTTTAGTATTTTTCGAGTCACACAGATGACTCAAATGCGTATCACTGTTTTCAGCTCAAGGGCGTGGCCCCCCACTCTCGCTATTAAATGCTAAGGGGTCAATTACAATTGAAGTTAAGCATTCATTAAATTTCATTTTTTTTATGTGAGCTGAATTTTGGTAAGCAACTGCTGCTAGCTTTTACGGCGGCACAAGTCTATTGAATGGTCTAACTCAAAAATCACTACATCTAATCCCTTAAACCGACAGCTGAGGCTGACACAGTACAGGGTGGGTAATATGCTTCCGAAGTCAATATTGTATCCTGACGCCCGTGGTAAAGACCGTGTATCCGATCGTCGCATTCATTTTTTGGTGAGGGGGGAACAGCAAGTTTTTAATGGTTCGATATCCTGAGATCCAGAGGAAAGCAGAAGCAGAGATTGATCCTCTGGTTGGTGAAAGTAGACTTCCAACAATAGCCGACAAAAGGGTTCACTCCCCTGCTTGGAGTGTGTGTTGTCTGAAGTAATGCGCTTGCACCCTGTATCTGCCCCTTGTCATGAAAAATTCATTGATTTTTTTTTAAATTGCTCGAACTAAATGCCCAACAACAGGTATACCACACTCTGCAAAGAAGTGACGATATCTATGAAGGGTATCTGATTCCCAAGGGAGCTGTGGTCACCGGCAATGTTCATAGCAATACCGATCAGGGAAACTGACTTGCTAACGCAGAGTCCGAGCAGGGGGCTATGCTCACCGATGAGGGACATATATCAAGATCCTCGGAGATCCTGGCCAGAACGATCTGATGGTCTGATTTTCCGGTCTGCAGCCGGATCTCAGCAAATTTTGTCGTCTGGGGGTGAGCGAAATGGCGTTGGATCGCCTTCCTTGATTCCCTCTCAATCCTGTACAATTACCCAATTATCTGATGACGTAATTTCGAATTCCTGGCAGGCCAAATAACTAAATGAACCTTCTTTTTTTTTTTTTTGTCCAAAGAAGAAAAAAAGATCGCAACCAATTACTTCTTAGCCAAGAATGGAAAATTTTGACCCAAGTTAGGGGAAAGGGGGGTTTGGTATTTCAGTGATTGAAGTTTTAAGCTGCGCTCCCAGACTGTTGAATGATGGAATCAAACCCAATTAAGCGAAAGTTTAAAAACTGTATATAGTATATAGTTGTGCACTTACCCGGCAACGCCTTGCTCCAAACCGTCTGGCAAAACCTTTCAGGAGGTTTCTTGTTTCCGTGATCCTGTTATACTCTCTGCGCTAAAATACTCCGATTCCGGGTCTCTCGGCCATAAGGTGAAACAGGGGGATGTTATTGGCCTCTCTGTCAGTATGACATTGGGATAAGCGGAGCTGGCTAGTTTAATTTCCAAACGTGTTCGTTCTCGCCCAGGATCCGGTGAGCAAATTATTCGCAGCAAGGGCTGTGTTGCGTCGAAAAAAATAATGATAAAAGGTGGGGGCGGGGATAGAAATGATACGCCGCCCGATTGATGTCAATCATTTCAAATTGCCAAATGAACCCAACGGGCTGAAAGGGNAAAAAAAAAAAAAAAAAAAAAAAAAAAAAACAATGGCATGCTCTAACCCACCCCCTCTCCACCCAATTTGCCAATTGAATTTTGAATTTTGAAATTTCCCCTCTCAAACCCCACACAGCCCCCTACCGCCACTGATGGCTGAAATCCAACGACTAAACTGACACGGGGGGCTGGATTCCCTTTCCCATTGACAGATATATATAATCCTTGTCACAGGCCCTCACAATAGCAGTACCGTGATTGATCTCTTTGCCGACACTTACGGACTTACGGAGGGAAAGGTGGGGGCGCGGGGCTCAGACGGAAAAAGACAAGGTAGTCCCGGCTTCAGTAAAGCTGATGCCCTGGCTTTCGACAAATGAAAGAAAGGACATGTCGGCCCCACGGTTGTGAAGAGTGTATATCCAAGCACAAAAGCAATACAACAACAAAAACAATGGCCATTTTGACAGTGGCACCACAAATAATCTCTAGGTTGTTCTAAGTATTGCGTCCACTATCACCATTGATAGCAAAATACTTGTCGTCTCTTACGAGTCGAAAACACAGCTTCGATCTATGATGATCTTTCCAAGTGTGACATTACTATGGCAAAATTACTATGGGAAAAATCCGAACCAAAAAAAAAAAAGTAAAACAATTGAGATGAGAAAAAACAGCATACATACAACTGATGATGAGAGATGATGATAATAGATAAATGGGGCCAATGATTGATAAAACCGGGGGAAGAAAATATGAAAAATGCGAAAGGGGGGGTTCCAGACTTCCCTTTGGTTAAAACACACATCTCTAAAGTTCATCTCTAAATCGCCAATCGCTTTGACCAGGCAAACTGGGACTCTCGTAAAGTAATTTCTTCCCCTCCTTTCCAAAAAATCCACCAGGGCTTTCCTGTACTTCCCTCGCTTTCCTAATGCTCGCAAGCTCGTCCGCGAGGAGCGTATCCGGATCATACGGATCATATCCCTTCCCATTACCTGGCCTAGATGGGCGTGCAGGCGTGCGGAATGGTGAGAATTGCAAGGAACTCGAGGGTCGTGTTGGTGTAGTAATTCCTCCATCTTCGCCTTCGCCGTGCTCATTACTACTCGGCGGAGGCGTCATCGGCCGAATTTTCGACTTCCACTCTGGTTCGAGGCTTGATTTGTAATGTGCCAGGCTACGGGAGGGGCTCATGTGCAGGCCTCGGTGGGACATCGGGGTCCGGACTGGAGAAAGGGTAACCAAAGAGTTATTCGTAGAGGGAGGCGGTGTAACGGGCCGTATTGGAGAGGAAGAGGATCCTGGATGGGGAGACGAATGGAAGGGAGGTGGAAATAAGAATCTTGCAGATTTAGACGAGTCTGATGCTCCTCGTGACGCAGGTGGGTACGCGGATGACGTGCTGGAAAACACGCG
>QLPG01012763.1:0-10192 GCA_003314385.1 Gomphus sp. MG54 | reverse complement strand
AAAAGGACCGGTGCGCGCAGGCTTTTAGGTATTCATTACCTAGAGCAACTCTACACCGAGACACCATCTCCGAGTCTGTCCCCGACCGAGACTCAATACTTTGATAACCGACGCGCAGGACTATCGCGTACCTTGCTCCCTTGTTCTCTCTTTTATATTGACCCCCTTGTACTTCCTTTTCCCTTGTTTTATTACCAGCAAAGATAGTACAAAGACAGTCGCATGTATATAGTCTCCCAGTCGACTAGACTGTTCGCCAGTACGAATATCATCTTAGTCCACCCAGTTCCGACTCACTCCGGTGAAACTTCCGTCTCCTCTCCGAAATTAGGGACAGACGATCGAGGAGGGCGCAACACATAAGTTGAAGCCAAGTCCCTTCGACCTCGAACATCTCAGTGACCGGATTGAACTATTCCACGACCTACCCTAAGTTTCCGGCGCCTCCGTCCCCGTCCGTAGTCCATCCGACTCCCGTCTCGGTCTTCGGCCCCGTCACGGACCTTCGCACTAACCCGGAAAACCCCTTCGGAAGTACTAGCTAAGCGCCTGACACGCGGACTTAACAATAGATCAGCTGGTACCATCAGTATATCTCAAGAAGTATATATTGACAGAATATTGAGCCAATTTGATCTACAAGATGCTAAAATACATACAACTCTACTAGATCCAACAATAAAATTGTCTAAAGATCAATCCCGACTACTGTTGATGAAAGGAAAATGACAGAAAAGATTCCATATCAGTAGGCAATTGGTCACTCATGTGGGTGGCAGGAGCTACACAACTGGACATATCATTTGAAGTCTCTTTAATATCACAATTCTTAGAAAACCCAGGGATTGCTTACTAGAATGCATGAAGAAAGTCTTTAACTATTTGAAGCAGACAAAAGAGAAAAATTGATATTGGGGGGAGCCAAGATAGCATAATTGGATATTCTGATACCAACTTGGCCTCACAAGATCATTGACACTCTATTTTGGCCTACATATTTCAAATCAACTTGGGAAGCATCTCATGGAGTTTCTAGAAGTAGACAATTATACTACTTTCATCGACCAAGGCAGATTGCCCTTACTCATGCTACAAAAGAGGTGATTTGGCTGAAACAATTTATCAGTGAAGTTTTCTAGCCAATAATACATCTGATAAAATTATATTCTGAGAACCAGTCTGCTATTACCATAGCCTACGGTAATCAGCAACACTCAAGGATGAAACATTTTGACATTCAACTCTATTTTATCTGAGATACAATAGAAGGGAAGAAAGTTTGAATTGAATATATTCCAACTGCTCAAATGGTTGCAGATATTCTTACAAAGGGTCTGCCTGGTCTTAAGGTCAAGATCCAAGCTGAAAAACTTGGCATATATTGAGCTTGAAGGGGAATGTAGGGTGAATATATGCACTCTACCCCTGGAGAGGTCAATTACAATATTTTCTTGTTTTTCAATGATTTTGGTGTCAACCTGTATGTTTTTCAACTTTATATGTTCCCTCATTTTTCCATATTTTTATCTTCGTTTTTGAGGTCCCACAATGGCCCTTCTATCTCAACCACTATTGCATGCCATGTAATACAGTTCTTTTACTTTGCACTCCACACATTCAATTCCAGACATTATATCCCATGTGCAGCACCCTCTCCATCAGGGTGCCCATGAGTACTTGTACTCCCATCTACAATATTGTGGCCTATGGTATTTGCTATAATTTACATACCAATTGGAGGAGCACCACATGTCCACATGCCGCTACTGTCTGGTCATGCTCAGCCACCCTTCTCTTATCCACCCCCTCAATCCACACATCATTCTCAGCCACCTTTATGTGACCTGCCACCCACCCCTGGGCCTTCTAATGCATCACTTGCAATTCCCCATTCTTTCTGGGTAGCAAATCAGGAATCACTCTAGCCAAAATCTGTACCATATGTTTTGAGTCCTGACCCAACTTCCAGGAACAGCAGGTCTGCCAAAGCAGCAGATGCCTCCTATGTTGCAGAATATGGACAATCTATGATACCTGTGGGCCCTCTAGAGGCTTGAAAGAAATATTTAAACAGGAAGCCTCCTTGTTGGAACCCCAACTCTGATATGAGGGAACTGATGAGGCTGGGGGAAAGGAGTCAGTAGTATTAAAAAGGTTTTGTTTTGAGTGTCTTGCCTCCCAGGCACCAAACTGGCACAGGTCTAAGTTGAATTCTGGGAAGATTGTGAGTGGAAATTTCCAATCATGTAGTGCAGTTATTCTAGATTCTTTTACTGATATATACCTTGGTTTCTTTAGTTGTGTAACAAATGTGGCATATATCAGTCAACTCACATGACTCTACATCCACTAAAGATGCGATCCCACTATGCACACAGTGAAGCACCACCTCCTATGAAAAAGCAAAAATATCCTAAGAAGCAGCTAATACTGCTATCATTCTCAAAATCCTGGTAATGACCCTTAAATATAAACAGCAGCAGCAGCACCAGTGACACCATTCTGGTCTCATTGTCAGGGGAACCCCCAAGAATAGGCACCGACCAATGCTGCACTGACCAAGGTTCACACCCACTGACCAATATTTGTTCAGTACACTCCAAACCATACCGACTGAGGTACATGCCAAACAGATGCTACAGTTGGCAGGCAACATCAACAGGCATTAACCATGGCTATCAGCTGCACCTTCAGCAGTCACCAGCAATACCAGTGCCCTGGTTTCCCTTCCAACCAATGCAGGGAATGATGCCCAATATAAGCAGAGTGCCATGATAATGGTACTTATATATACATAGTTAGTGGGCTAAGGGTTTCCTAGAGTTTTCTCTTTGGATCCCCCTTTGCCAGGTATGCTAGTCACTGTATACATAGGTTCTGTGCTAAATACTTTGACTCCCTATTTACCAGTGCACTGCCTGGGGGTAGAAAGCCTACTTAGGTTGCCCTTACACTCATGTCTTAGAACAAAAGAATTTTAGCATTGATTGTAGAGGCACTCTATTCTTGCCTAGAAAAGGCCAATTTTTCTTTTTACTTCCACTTCATAAATTTTTTTGATTCATTCTGTAGATACATTTTTCAAATTCATCTTGAAAAGTTTAGGAATGTAAAAAAATCCTTTCCTTGCAAGAAATATCAAGCTGTGATGTTTACTTGCTGTCTCTATGGGATTGTAAGCCATGGGATTGTAGGACATGCCGCATCTTCCAAGACTGCAGGAGTCATCCACATAACCTTTTCCCTCTGCTTTTTGATGTAGAGGGTTCTTTGTGATATTATACATGTAGGATTATAGGCAACTTGCACAGTGGTCTGGAGAATTTATTGAACAATCTAAAGTATTAAACTCCTCAGTGTAGTCAAGCACTAAGTATTTATTTGAGAATATACCTAAAGTATTAAACTACAGTGTAAATAAGAGAAAATCAGTCATAATTCTACATATAATCATACATTTGGCTCACCTCCTCAGTGTAGTCAACCACTGCATACATGGGTGGTGTTTCACCTGCATATATACCTAAGCCAGCCCCTAAGCCACTGCTTTGGTATGGAGCCAAACTACTGGTCCCTTCCCAAGGAGCTGGCCATGTATGTTATGTCATGCATGTGCAAGTGCACATCTGTTTTGAAACCCAAGAAGCTGTGACAAAACTTTGGTGTGAACCAAGGCAAGTCAAGTTCTCCAATAAGATGCAGAAGGACAACAAAATACACTTGCACTGGCTATTTTTACAGAGAACCCAATTAAGAGATTATACTCCAGAAATTCATGTAATCTGATATCACAAGAGTATTGCAATAAAGATTTAATGAGATCTCATGTAGCTGTGCAAAATGTCTTTATTGATTCTGATCTGGGTTGTTTGTCCAAAGAGAATATTTAAGGGGGGTCTTGTCAGGTATCCTGTTCGTTACATATAGAATTAATAGTTTAAGAGTGTTAAACTATTAGTTCTAGACTGGTTTAGGTTTATTTCTACTTTTCTACTTTTTATCTGACTTTAGTTTTTAAAAGGGTAGCCTGTCATTTCAGTAGCAAGGTTAAGGTTCACTCTTCAGAATGAACCTTATTCAACAGGTCTTTGGACCCATTGTTGAGTGTGGTTTCTGGTCTTTGGACCAATTACCTAAGCAGACTTTGGTCCACTTATAAGAGTGCTGCTGGCACTTATTTAATCCTGTGGATTAATATGGGTGAAAATGATTGTTATTTTATGCTATAAAACTAGCTTCTTCTATACTAATTCTAAGCTAATTGTGTAATCTCCTGATAAGATAATTCCTTCATGAAGCTTGTGGAGGTGTTCAGAAGGTATTGGAATGCCTTGGAAGCTTGTGGAGTCTTTGTGTCACTATATTCACTACTTTTACAATAAAGAAATATAATATTCCCACAACTGGTACTCTTGTGACTGGTCATGTCACGAAATATTAATATTATGTAAGTCATGCTTCTGGACTGACCATTTATGTAATTAGTATTATATAAGTCCAAGAATTTGTTGTACATTGTGGACTGAGAACTTGAGCCAGGAGTTTGGAGCCACTTTTGTAGAATTAGGTAATTGGCTCCATAGTTGTTGTTCATTGTGGGTCCACACATTGATTGGTGAAAATGTAGATGTTTTTATGATTATCCATAGGCTCAATCTCCTTGATAATCAAGAGTTAATCACTGGAGGTAATTCACTCTTAATTGGCCAGCCAAAGACATTATAATATTTTTTATTGCCAAGATATGGCTGATTTAAGTGAAAATTTTCTTGAGGAGAGGTTTGGATTCTGAAGGCCAATTTGGATCTAAAAAATGACTAAAAATAATAGGGAGCATTCCCTATTCCCCAACAGCATCAGTAATATACAGTAGATACAAAATAACTCCCTCAGTTTGGGGGGTAAAAATACAAGTAAAATTTCGAGAAATACAGCAATGAATTGCACACAGGTTGAAACCAAAAACGATAGGAAAATAAAATATATTGCAGATTGACCTCTCAGGAGTGAGGTGCATATATCCACCCTACAATACACAGGTATGGTCTGATTTAATCTGTCAAGCATAATGATATTACACCCTGTGGTTGATCCATGTAATTCCAAGCATTATATCAGGAATGAAATGTGGAGTGTATATATGCACTCTACCCCTAGAGAGGTCAATCATAATATTTTCTTTTTTTTTTCAGCAATTTTGGTGTCAACCTGTGTGCCTTTTGACTCTATATTTTTCCTCATTTTTCTGTAATTTTATGCTCATTGGAGTGAGTTATTTCTATTTTATATTGTACAATAATCGTGCATGTGTGGATTTTCCTTTACTCAATGTGATGCACATGGCTGGCTCCTTAGGAAGGACCGATAGGTTGGCCCCTCACCCTGGCTCATAGCTATATGTGGGTGAAAGACCACCTACATATGCACTGCTCCTCAGTGGTTGACATATACTGAGGAGGTGAGCCTAATGTGTTATTTAGTATATAATATCTGCTCATTTCTTTTAATTTCACTGTAGAGTTGTTATGCACCAAAATTCCAAGAATGCATAGGCCAAGTACTAATGCAATAGTACCGACGACATGATGCTGGCAGGGTATCGGCCAAGTCCAATAGAGTGAACACACATAGCTGGCTTTAATATACTTGTGCATTGTGCCCTTCTTCTGTGTGGCCACTGATTTTAGAGAGAAGGTAACTCAGGAGAATGCTGAGAGTCTTGGCCCAAGTAAGGACTTAGACAGGAGTACAGAAGGTTGCAAAATTGATTATCAGACTGAAGAAATACATACATCAATACGCTACGCTACTTATATAGTCTAAGAACTGGAGGTGGAAGGAATGGAACAGGGTAGTGTAATGTATGCAAAAGGAATAAGGTATAGAAACAAGATGTAGAAGCATTGGTCACAATGACCAAAGATAGAACAATAGACCATAACCAAAAAATAGAGCAATAGAACATAACCAAAGATAGTGTTGGGGAATTGTCAGGCTTCGGGTACTGATGGACTTTGGTACTGCCGAGGGGTGTTGTCGAAGGGTTAGGCGGACTATGGCCAAGTCCTGCAGGCCAAGAGTAGTGGCATTGGCTTTAACATACTCGTGCGTTGTGCCCTACTTGCCATGCATGCCACTGGTTTTGCAACAGACAGGTACTCGGGAGGATGCTAGTGATGCCAGCCCAAGTCAAGGACTTTACAGAGGAGAAGAAGGTAGAAGGGCCTAAGCCTAGTCGATACCCAGAATGAGAAAATATATACATGCATGTCCTACTTATATAGGTTAAGAAGCGACATGTGGAATAAGGAATGTGAGACAACAAGGTATGCAGAGCATGTGGTTATTGTCCACAACGGATAAAATTAGAATGAAGGGATGCAAAATGGGGTAAAACAATAAGGGATAAGATAATAGAGACATAGCCAAGGATAGGACAATAGGGAGTGGCTGAGTATCAAACAATGGAGTTGTGACCGAGGATAATACAAGGACAGGAGGTCCTGAGGGGAGATGGACCAAAGGGTGAAGACAAGGAGTGTGGATGGTGGATGTGCCAAGCCAAGACTGGCGTACCAAGTGTTATGCATGCGGCGTGGACACTTGGTCGTAGATATAGGATGGCTGCTTGTTTGGCACTGCAGAATAATCGAAACCTCAGTACATGTACTTGACAGGAATGAGGAATTCTCCACTAGACTTGAAGGGCCACTGAACCAGGATCAGCATATAGGATTCCAAACCTCTCTTACTCAGAAAACTATTCAACAAACCAGTCTTGAATTGACTACCAAAAAAAATAATAACTTTGGCTGGCCATTTAAGAGTAAATTATTCAGGGAATTAACTCTTGAATAGCAAAACTCTCAAGTCCAAGGAAAATCCTCAAAAACATATCTTTTTCATCTATTCCTATTTGGACCCACAAGGAACTATAATTGGGTGTCAATTACTTAATACATGGAAAATGGCACCAAATTCCTGGATCAAGTTCTCAAACCAACTTGTACAACAAATTCCTGGGCTTAAATAATAAATATTACATAAAGGTCAGCCCAGAAGCATGGCTCAATTACTACTAATATTTTGTGACTTGACCAGTCACAAGACTACTAGCTGTGGGAATATTCTTTTCTTTGTATTATTAGTGACTACAAGGATGACACAGTGACTTCCAGGGGATTCCAGGACCTTCTATCCCTTTCAGTAACATTCCATTAATTTCCAGAAGGTCTTGCCTTATTAGGGAGTTACATAATCAGCTTAAAATTAGTATGTATAGAGATTAGTTCTGTAGCATAAAAGTAGCTTAACTATCAATCTTACTTTCACCCATAATCCACCAGATTATCTTATGCAGCAAGCACTCGTAGGTACGTTGGTCTGAAGACCAGTGCCAAATCAGCAGGTCCAAAGACTTGTTGACAGAGGTTTATTCCAAAGAGTAAATCTCAAACCCTTCTACCAAAGTGGAAGATTTCTCGGTTAAAAACACAAAGGTATACAAAAATATAGTAAAGAACTAAATCAGATTTATAAAACATCTGTGGAAATAATTGTAGGCAAGGGTAGAATAATAGTTCATGCACATAAACTATTACTCCTACATGTAATTGACAAGGTACCTGCCAAAGCCCCCTCTAAACAATTCTTTTTGGACATCAACCCAGACAAGCATTAACTTGCTGTCATCTCATCAGAGAACTTGATTAGGCTTTCTTCACACCAAAGTTTTGTCACAGTTCTCAGGTTACCTCTTTTACAGTTCCAAAAGAGTGGTGGATGCTCTGGGAGTTGACAGGTTTATCCCTTGATCAATTACTCTTGTCTAGTCTTCATCACAAAACCCATAACTGGTTCAGTTCTTGGACTAGCAACCCTTTCACTCAACAAATCACTTAAGGATTTGACAGAGGAAGGTTATATTCAAAGACCCATACATAATATTACACCACCTACACCTCCTCACTATCTAAACCCGTAGCCTTCTCCCAACCGACTTAATCATCCATGACTTGAAATCTACAAGCCCCATGAAGGACTCAAGCTTCCCTCCTGCATGTCATCAACCATGCAAGAGACACCCATCTTCCACTCCTCACCCAGTGGAAGGTTGTCTCTATTGAAAAGAAGATCACCACCAGGTAGCCTTCATTTGACACCAGAAGAAGTGCTAGACAAACCATTGCCCTGGAATAAGATGGGACCCATCTCTGCCAGTTCTCCTATCCAGCTTCTCACTCTTGTTCATCCCTATAATGTGGAGCTCCTAACTGCTGGAAGGAGAAAGCATATTAAAAAGGAACCCAAGATCTTGCACAGAAGAAATGAGTTACTGTGCATAGCCGAGTTGCTTCTAAACAGAGAAAATGCCCCTGGGTATAGAACCCTTTCCCCATGTGCAGACAGATTGTTCAAAGAACTTACCTGAGTCCACCTATAAGAGACGCATATATGTACCTAAACTGCGACAGCTGTTGGACCTTGAGGAAATGGCACTTGAGGAGCAGGCTGAGGAAATTTTTGAAAAAAGATGTGCCTCAGGTCCATATGACCTAGAATATGGGAAGAGATGCATTAGAGGGTCACCATATATGCAAGATCCAGCAGGACTTACTGTTTCTGAGGGATTTGAAGAGTTATTTCAGCCATCAATACATGGGAGAAGAAAAATCATGTTTAGTATTCCTGAGACTGTTGAATCTAAAACTAGTGCACTTACTCTCAAGTTGGTACACTTGCTGGAGACATTCCTGATCCTAATCCTACACATGCCAATGATGGATCAAGTCCAGCACCCTCACCTACTCTACCGGCCATTAGGTGCGCACAGCAAATGTGGCCTTCTGGGGAACAAATGTGGCCTCCCAGGAACCCAGAACCACCTAGAGACAAATCTCCAAGTGATAGTGATGAGGCATGAGGTTGTTTCCCATGCAGATGTCGAGGGAGTAGTCCAGGAAGGGGGGATTCAGGAAGAGGACAGTTAGCATCAGTAAACAGGCAGCCAATAGAGGCTCAATTTGACACTAAAATGCATCCAGATGTTATTCCAGAGTGAAATGGAGATTCTGATGTTCTGGCTCAATGGATACTGAAGATCAATCACTTAGCTGACCACTCACCTACTGTGTACAAGTAGCTGGGAGAGATGATCCCCCTCTGGTTGTGCAAATGCAGAGAGATAGTTCTTCTCCTTACCTTTAAGCTATAGGAAAAGGGTGTCAGTTAGCTGGGAGACAATGAGAGATATGATTGTGACATACTTCATGAATTGAGCATGGATTGACTGCCAGAAAGCCCATGTGAATTGCACATCATACTGTGAGCCCAGACATGCTGTCAAGTACCATACCGAGACACGTCTATTCGGCAATGCTGACCGAGCAATCACCCCATATCCATGACCAAATACCCACGTGGCATGCATAACATTTGGTACGCCGGTTTCGGCTCGGCATGTCTACCATTCACAATTCACACTCCCTGTCCCCACCCCTTGACCCTTCTCACCTCGGGACTTCCTGCCCTTGTACTATCCTTGGTTACAAGCCTTGTCTTATAGTCTGGCATCTCCTATTGTCCTATCCTTGGACACATTCTATTATCCTATCTTTTATTGTTTTATCCCCGCATTGCATTCTTTATTCTAATTTTATTCATTATGGACAATAACCACATGCTCTGCATACCTTATTGTCTCACATTCCTTATTCCACATGTCGCTTCTTAACCTATATAAGTAGGACATGGATGTACATACTTCCTCATTCTGGGTATCGACTAGGCTTAGGCCCTTCTACCTTCTTCTCTTCTGTTAAGTCCTCGACTTGGGCCGGCATCCTCAGCACCCCCCCGAGTATCTGTCTGTTGCAAATACAGTGGCACGCGTGGCAAGTAGGGCACAACGCATGAGTACGTTGAATCCAATGCCACTACTCTTGGCCTGCAGGACTTGGCCATAGTCCGCCCGACCTTTCGACAACACCCCTCGGCAGTACCGAAGTCCATCAGTATCCGATGCTTGACACATGCTCATGAAAGCCCAAGCGAGTATTTCATCAGAAAGATAGAGCTGTTGCATATAGTGCACAGAATGTTAGATAGTGAGCTTATAATGGAGATCAAGGCTGGCACACCTTCATTCTGAAACATAGTCATTGATTCCCAGTGGTGCTCCACCATCATGGAG
>QLPG01012762.1:0-17044 GCA_003314385.1 Gomphus sp. MG54 | reverse complement strand
TAATACTGTCCTGCTACGCCCTGCCCGAACACCCACATCCTCCATACAACAAAAGCCAATACCCCCTCCACCAGTGATGACACCAAAAGGAGTAGAGTATGAAGTGGAGGAAGTTCTGGACTCCAGAATGCATAGAGGAGTGCTGCAATATCTGGTGAAATGGGTTGAGTACCCCAGAGAAGAGAATTTGTAGGTGCCAGGGAAGAACATGAGGAATGCAAGATGGAAAACACAAGAGTTTCACAGGCAATTCCCAGCTGCACCCAGGTACATAGGCCATGTCTTCCACAGACTATCCTTTCGGCCCATACCAAACCCCAGAGTAGTGTCACATGATGGGATGACATGGATGCATGAGTGAGGAGTGAGCAGCATGCGGAAGGCCATTGCACGTGGGGTGGTGGTCAGCGTGGCGGGTCGACGCAACAAAGTGCATGACAGCAAGTGTGGCATGGTGGGTCGATGCAACAAAGTGCGTGATGGCGAATGTGATGCGGTGGGTTGATGCAACAAAGTGCATGACGATGACAGGTGCAAACGCATGTGGACGCGACAGATGTGCAGGTGCAAGCGGAGGGTGCAGGTGCAGGTGCAAGTGGTGGGTGTGGGTGCAGGTGCAAATGACAGGTGCAGGTGCAGGTGCCAGCGGCGGGTGCAGGTGCAGGTGCTAGCAGCGGGTGTGGGTGCAGGTGCAAATGGCAGGTGCAGGTGCAGGTGCCAGCGGTGGGTACAGATGCAGGTGCCAGCAGCATGTGCAGGCACAGGTGCCAGCAACGCATGCAGGTGCAGGTGCCAGCAGCCCATGCGGGTGCAGGTGCAAATGGCAGGTATAGGTGCAGGTGCAAATGGTAGGTATGGGTGCAGGTGCCAGCGGTGGGTGCAGGTGCCAGCGGTGGGTGCAAGTGCCAGTGGCGGGTGCAGGTGCCAGCGGCAGGTTGCAGGTGCCAGCAGTGGGTGCAGGTGCAAGCGGCGGGTTGCAGGTGCCAACAGTGGGTGCAGGTGCAAGCAGCGGATGCAGGTGCAGGTGCGAACAGCAGGTGCAGACCCAGGTTCAAGCGGCAGGTGCGGGTGCAGGTGCGAGCGGTGGGTGCAGGTGCAGGTGCAAACGGCAGGTGCAGGTGCAAATGGCAGGTGCAGGTGCAAACGGCAGGTGCAGGTGCAAACGGCAGGTGCAGGTGCAAACGGCAGGTGCAGGTGCAAACGGCAGGTGCAGGTGCAAACGGCAGGTGCAGGTGCAAACAGCAGGTGCAGGCGCGAACAGCAGGTACAGGTGCAAATGACAGGTGCAGGTGCGAATGGCAGGTACAGGTGCAGGTACGAGCGGTGGGTGTGGGTACAGGTATGAGGGCGGTGCAGGCCAGTGTGATGAAGCGTGAGTTAGGCTAAGAGGTGGGCAAATGCGAACACATGCAGGCACAAAGAAAACAATGCAATCGTTGCACATGCCGGCATGATGAGAAAAGGATCCTGTAAAAAAAAAGAAAAAAGAGTTGGCACACATGCTGGTGTGATAAAAAGGACCTGCAATTATTGTGCACACTGGCGCAATGAGAAAGTGACCCAAGGCTAGCAGAGAGCTCCAGAAGAGGCTGGTCCAGGAAAGTCAACATGCACGCCGGCACAACAAGACAACTAACTACACCAGTCGGCGACCCCTGCCTTACCTTCTTCTCACAAAAAGGATGCCCCACCAATCGTACACGCCGGCACGACGGCTAGGACAAGTGCAGGGGTCGCTTACCTTCTTCTCACCACCTCTTTTGGACAAGACCGCAGGTGGGAGGGATAAAGAACAAGTAACACAGGTGCTTATCCAATCTGGTACTTTGGATCACCCAATAGACAGGCAATAGTCAATGAGGACATTGACCTTACAGGGGGGGGGTAATGTCATGATTTATCCACTCCTTTCTCGATTACTTGTTATTGGACACTGCTACTCCGCCAGACTATATGTATAGTTCTTAGGTAATTAGTTAAAGCTCAGTCTTGAGCTGGTCAATACACCAAAAAGTATCATTGCTCAAATCCCCTTTCTGCTCCCAAGTATTGAAGCTCTTGTTGTTGCTGACAAAATCCCCCAAATCCACTTCCCCGACCCCCTCAGCCTCGTTGATATCTCGAAGGTCCACAGACACCATCCAGTACTCTAGCATCTCCTCACACTCCTCCGCTGTCATGAAGTGCACATTGTATGCCTGGGGGCAGTCTCGGGCAAAGTGGCCAGTCTTGCCGCATTGCCAGCATGTGAGGGGCAGAGGATACTGCCATCTAGTCATATCAATGTCCATCAGCATGGGTCCAGGGGGTGATATTAGAGGAAGGGATGCCCACAATATTCTAGGAAGTATGGGTGCAGCTTGCCTAGTTAGGGGTTTGACAAGCCTTCGACTAGGCTGTGGCACAGAGGCATGTGATGATGGGAATTGAGGTCCCTAGAAGGCTTTGTTTGCTGCACATGTGAGAGCTACCACCCATGTGGCAGTGTACCACACTGAGATGTCATCATCCTTTGGCCTCCCATCTAGCATCAGCATAATGTAGCTCTGGATCATAAGGTTAAAGCCTTGCCAGAACTTCATAATGATAGATCACCCATCCGTATATTCGGCCTTTTCGACTAAGTCCTTGAATTGGTCAATATACTCATCGACCAAATGCTTGCCCTGATGGTACTGATGCAACTCTAGTTAATTTGCTGCATCAGTAGCCTCATGCAGGGGGTAGAAGTGTTGCTGAAAGTCTTTGGCAAAAGCCTTCCAGTTTGTATAGAGCAGCCTGCCTGTTTTTGCTTCGTGGGCAAACACCTGACCAGAGAAGATCATAGCTCTCCTAGTCTTCATGAAGGACAGTGCCCAGAGGATCTGAGACTGCTTATCAGGGAAACCAGTGACACAGATGCCAAGGTATAGGGTACAGGACTGCATGAATACTTGTCTGTGCGCATGGTTGCTGTCAAGCGTCAGATTACTGACGGACTTTGGTACTGCCGAGGGGTGTTGTCGAAAGGTCGGGCGGACTATGGCCAAGTCCTGCAGGCCAAGAGTAGTGGTGTTGGCTTCAACGTACTTGTGCGTTGCGCCCTACTTGCCATGCGTGCCACTGTATTTGCAACAGACAGATACTCGGGGGGATGCTGAGGATGCCGGCCTGAGTCAAGGACTTTAACAGAAGAGAAGAAGGTAGAAGGGCCTAAGCCTAGTCGATACCCAGAATGAGAAAATATGTACATGCATGTCCTACTTATATAGGTTAAGAAGCGACATGTGGAATAAGGAATGTGGGACAACAAGGTATGCAGAGCATGTGGTCATTGTCCACAACGAACAAAATTAGAACAAGGAATGCAAAGCAGGGATAGAACAATAAAAGACAGGATAATAGGATCGTGACTCAAGATGGGACAATAGGAAGTGGCCGAGTATAAAACAATGGGGTCGTGTCCGAGGATAATACAAGGACAGGAAGTCCCGAGGTGAAACGGACCGAGGAGTGTGAATAGCGGATGTGCCGAGCCAGGACTGGCGCACCAAGTGTTATGCATGCGACGTGGGCACTTGGTCATGGATATAGGATGATTGCTCGGTTGGCACTGCTGGCAGATGGGTCTCGGTACGTGGACTTGACAGTTGCTGTCAAACTTGGAGGGCTTGGCAGGTTCTACCATTCGTTTCATGGGCTGCTGAGCATGGGTCGGGAGACCTGCTACTAGATTCATGGTGGTCACCTGCAGCGCATTCAGCCTCATCTCCAGATCCTGCTTTTCTCTTCTCTCTCTCAGTAACTCCTGTTCTATATGGACCAGTCAGGTCAATAATTCCTGAGCCGATGGCAAATCTATAAGGGATAGGGTGTTTTTCTTTTATAAGTAAATGAGAAGGGGCTGCCACTGTCGCTGCTTCCAAAGTGATTCGATTTGGGGTCATATGATGAGGTAGCCAGCACTCGTGGGAGAGAGTTTTCTACTATAAGGGCAACCTAAGCATGCATTCTACCCTCGGGTGGTGCACTGGCGAAGGGGGATTTAAAGATTTAGTATAGTACCTAGTATATAGTGACTAGCCTACCTGGAGAAGGGGGATCCAAAGAGAAAACTCTAGAGAACCCTTTGCCCACTAGCTACTATATATAAGCACCATTGCTATGGTGCTCCACACCATAGTGGGTATCATTCTCCTTACCAACTGGGAAGTTCTGCCAGGGTCCCGGCACTGGGAGTGACTGATGAGAGGAGGGTCGATAGTTATGGTTGACACTCTTAAAGGGTGACCACCAGTGATCACAGTTGTTTGGTGAGCATTTCCTTTAGCACTGCTGTGAGTGGGACAAATGGTTCTCAGTCCATGGGTATAAAGTATGGGTAGGGTGGTGTCGGTTGGGATTTGTTATCGGGGGTTCCCCTGACAGTTCCTCATCCCACCCCTCCTATTCCTTATTATTCCTTCATCCCCCATCCTTTCCTTCACCTGATTTCTCTTGGGACATTCACTATTCACTTATTATTTGGACATGGCCCTATTGTTTTATATTCAGCCACCTTTCATTGTTCTATTTTTTACTCACACTCCTACTTATTTATTATAGGTCATATCTCATTGTTTTATTCTCATCTGCATCTTATTGTTCTATTCTAGATCATGGTGGACAATACTTCCACATGGTCTCCATACCTTATTCTTTTCTCCATGTCTTATGCCACCCTTATTCCACTTTCCACTTCTTAACCTATATAAGTAGTGAATGCATGTACATAGTTCTTCAGTCTGAGTATCAACTAGGTTTACACCTTCCTGCTCTCCTTCCCTCTGTCTAGAAGTCCTCTACTTGGGCTGATACTCTCAGCATCCTCCTGAGCATCTCTTCCATTCCAAATCAGTGGCATACACAGAAAGTAGGGCACAATGCACGAGCATGTTGAAGCCAAGCCACTACAACTGGCCTGCAGGACTTGGCTGGTTCCTACCCATACCTTCAGTATTACCAAGGCCTGACACTATCCCTGCAATCTGTGAAGCATGCATTCATGGGAAACAACACAGAGAACCATTCCCAAAGAAAGCCTCTTTCAGAGCCACCCAAAACATTCAACTTGCCCACTCTGATGTCCATGGTCCATTAAAAATACCCACTCCTTGGGGATGCAAATATTGGATCACCTTCATTAATGACAAGTCTCACCTTGTCTACATCTACATGATAAAAACTAAAGACCAGGCACTGGACACATTCAAGCAGTATAAGGCATTGGTGGAGAACCAGACTGGAAAGACCATAAGACCCTGAGAGATGACAAAGGAGGGGAATACTCTTCAAAGGAGTTTGGATCATTAACTGCCTCTTCTGGGATATTCAGACAGAAGACTGCACCAGCTACACCTCAGCAGAATAGAGTTGCAGAGCGCTTTAACCAGACATTGGAGGAAGGGATAATTTCCATACTCCATGATGCAAATCTCCCTCTTACATTCTGGGCTGAAGCTGCTATGGCATTTGTTGAAGTCCACAATTCCTCACCCACTTCAGCACTGCTCCATCACACTCCTTTTAAAACCTGGCATGGTCATAAACCCTCTGTCACCCACTTCAGGGCCTTTGGCTTCACAGCATATGTGTATGTCCCCAAAGCCGAGTGACAGCACCTTGAGTCACACATAACCAAATGTGTCATGATTGGCTATGCAGCTGGCACTAAGGCATGGATACTATGGGATCCAGCAGCAAGACAAGTGATTATCAGCAAAGATATCATATTTGATGTATCTCCTAGTTCTTCACTCAATTCTGGTACTGTTGTAAAGCAGAAACCACCACAGAGGCTGATTGGTATCTCTGATAACCCTCCTGTCTACCACCGAGTGCTTGTGCCTCCCTATATTCCTGCCATTGCACATGATTATGACACTCCTCCACCAGATCCACCACCTTGTCCCTAAGACTCTCCTGCCCCTCTACTATCTTCTCTACCACCTGCTCTAAGATGGTCAGAACATATTTGTATCCCACCTCAACCTTGGTGGCTAGTCTCAAATGCTACCCAGTATTATAATCCTTCTCCTGTTCCTCATCAGAGGGATCCAAATCAGGGGGTGGTTGCTGAGAATGAGGGGGTAGAACAGGCCGACTTTCCTCAGCACCCACTTTATAAACTTGTCTGCCTCAGTGATGCTCCAGATCTCCTAGAACCACTCACCTATAAAGAAGCCATGTCTTGAATTGATTCACCATGGTGGAAGGAAGCTTGTGGAGATGAGTATCAGTTACTGATGGACAACAATGTGTGGACCGTGAGGGATCTCCCTCCTGGCAAGAAAGCCATTGGCTCCAAATGGGTTTTCAAGCTGAAAAAGCTCCCTAATGGTGCCATTGACCACTTTGAGTCTAGAGTGGTGGCCAAGGGTTATTCTCAAAAGGCAGGCATTAACTTCACAGAAACATTTGCCCCTGTTGTGAGATTTAACACCCTCAGAGTGCTCCTGGCCATCACTACATTAGAAGATCTGGAATTAGACCAAGTTGACTTCAAATCTACCTACCTTAATGGTGAGATTGAAGAAGAGGTCTATATAGAACTTCCGGATAGATATGGGCAGGGAGACAAGGTTGGGAAACTGCATAAAGCCATCTATGGGACCAGGCAAGGAGGAAACAGATGGCATGCCAAGTTAGACCAAGCATTTTACCAGATGGAATTCAGCAGATCCAAGGTCAATTCCTGTCTCTACATGTACCAGAAAGGCACTACCAAAGTCTACATCCCAATCTACATTGATGACCAGCTCATGGCCTATAACAGTCAAACACATCTTAACAAAATCAAGGCCTGAGTAGTCATCCTATGTCCATGTACAAGTGTCCATGCTGCATGCACATCACTTGGTATGCCGGTTTTGGCTCAGCACATCTACCATCCACATTCCTTGTTCCCATCCTTCATCTACTCTATGCCATTCACCATCCATTAATCCTGCCACATCCACTCCTCATTCCTCAATCCACCTCACCTCAGGACTTCCTGTCCTTGTTTTATTCTTGGTCACAACCATTGTTTTATAGTCGGGCACTCCCTATTGTCTTATCCCTCACCACATTTCTATTATTCTATCCTTTATTGTTCTATTCCTGTTTGCATTCCTCCATTCTAATTTTACTGATTATGGACAATACCCACATACTCTGCATACCTTATTGTCCCACATTCCTTATTCCACATGTCGCTTCTTAAACCTATATAAGTAGGGCATGCATGTACATATTTCCTCATTCTGGGTATCAACTAGGCTTAGGCCCTTCTACATTCTCCTCCTCTGTTAAGTCCTCTACTTGGGCCAGCATCATCGGCATCCTCCGGAGTACCTTGTCTGTTGCAAATCAGTGGCACACACGGAAGAATAGGGTGCAATGCACGAGTACATTGAAGCCAAAGCCACTACTTCTGGCCTGTAGGACTTGGCCATTCCCGTCCGACATCTCAGCATTCCCAAAGCTTGATACAAGGGGCCTAATCCTAGTTGATACCTAGAATGAGGAAGTATGTACATGCATGTCCTACTTATATAGTTTAAGAAGTGATATGTAGAATAAGGAATGTGGAAACAATAAGGTATGCAGAGCATGTGGGAGTATTGTCCACAATGAATAAAATTAGAATGAAGAAATGAAAACAGGGATAGGAAAATGGAAAATAGAATAATAGGAATGTGGCCAAGGATAGGACAATAGGGAGTGCCCGATTATAAAACAATGGTTGCAGCCAAGGATAAAACAAGGACAGGAAGTCCCGAGGTGAGGCAGATCGAGGAATGAGGAGTAGGTGTAGTAGGATTAATGGATGGTGAATGGCATAGAGTAGATGAAGGATGGGAACAAGGAATGTGGATGGTGGATGTGCCAAGCCGAGACCGGCAAACCAAGTGACTTGCATGTGGCATGGGCACTTGTATGTGGACATAGTCTGACTGCTCAGTTGGTACTGCCAAATTACCGGGATCTCAGTATGTGTACTTGATAATAAGTCACTTAGTATGTTAGTCTCAGCTCAGCACATTCATTATCCACATCTCCCATCCTATCTATCATCCACTCTTCCCTCATCCATTATCTATTATCCCCATCCCATTTCACCTCAGGACATTTTCTATTGTTTTATCCTCAGCCATGACCCTATTGTTTTATATTTGGTCACTTTCTATTGTCTTATTTTCAGCCACATTCCTATTATCTTATTTGGCCACATTTTCATTGTTCTATTCTCATCTACATTTCTTTGTTCTATTATTGAACATTGTGGACAATACCTCCACATGCTCTTTATACCTTATTGTTTTCTCCATGTCTTATACCACCCTGATTCCACATCTCACTTCTTAACCTATATAAGTAGCACATGGATATAGATAGTTCCTCATTCTGGTTATCGACTTGGCTTATGCCTTCTTGTCTTCCCTCCTCCTGTCTGAAGTCCTTTACTTGGGCCAACACTCTCAGCACTCTCCTGGGTTCTCCTTCTGTCTGAAATCAGTGGCATGCATAGAAAGTAGGGTGCAACACATGAGTATGTTGAAGCCAAGCTACCCCAATCGGTCTAAAGGACTTGGCTGATTCTGCCAGCATCATGAAGTTGGTACTATTGCAATAGTGCTTGGCCCACCCATCATCGGCAGTACCGGTGCCTGACAAAGTCTAAGGATCCTGCTGCTGGTGATAAAGTTTGGCTATCACCTACGTCCTGAATGCTGCACCGGGTAAGTCCAGGAGTAATTTTATTTGTCCCTGGTTGTGATCTTACTGTTTCAGATAACACTTGTTGTATATGACACACTTCTCACTCTCCACTATGAAAGAAAACATATCTGGAAGAAAAAGTTTAGATTATCCATTGAGACGCATGCTCATCTAGGATAATACAAGACGTGTAGCTAGCGAGTGCCCATGGTCAGAGAACATAAACATGAGCCCTAAGGCGCGGGGGGGGGTCCTAGACCGGACTAACACCCCTCTGAAAATTATTGACAATGCTATAAGTAAGAGGTGTACAAAGATGTGCGTGGGGCATGTCCCTTCACGCGAGAGAAAGAGTCCATGATGTAACCTTGCTATCTACAAAAATAGACCATGTGTGCAGGGAAAATAGGTCATACATGTGTGTGGGGTGGATCAAGCGAGTACGGGAGCGGACGAACGGGTGTGGAGACAGACGATGGCGGGGGAGAGCGAGCAAGGGGACAGATGGACATGCCGGGCCGGGGGACAGGGGTGTAGGCAAGGGTGTCAGACGTGCGGATGGGGAGATGGGAGAGGGAGACTGTTCTATGATACAAAGAAAGTTTGGTTAGTACTGTGCATGGGTACGGAAGGTGTGAAAGGTGGGTCAGTGAGATGGACTAGGGAGAGGGGGGGGAGGCTGTAGGGGAGAAGGGAGAGGGAGAGGAGTGGAGGAGTGGGGGGATCCGGGGAAGGCTGAGGGAGAAAGCATTTAGTTGCATTCACATAGTCGAGCATGTAATCCACACATTTGGGGTCCGAAAGCAGCTGGGAAAGGTTGAGTGCATCTCTCCTTACAGTAAGACATTCAGCATTCGCTGACGATGGCGATCATGTGCTGTGCACGACAGTAGAAAATGGCGGACAGACTCTTCATGTTGATTGCAGCATGGGCATAAGGGGGTGTCGCTGGATCCTATCTTATAAAGGTGTCGCTGTAACTGATGATGACATTTACAGTAGCCATCACACTCTCAAACCCAGTCATCAAGGTGAGAAGTTCTATGCCATGGATTACCAACGTTTCACATTGATCCGGCTCTGGTAAGACTCTCATGATGTTTAACACAGGGGAAACCCAGTCTATGTGATGACCTTGCTCACTTTGATGATAGTATGACTGTTCTAGCCCTTACAGGAACACAAGGTGACAACGGCTCTAATTTCTCATTCAACAATTTATCTATCTATTCTACCAGGGTTGTTAATGGCACGGGCATAGGAACAAACAAGGACCCTATCACATAAAAGAATGAGTACAATAGAAAACTTCTTGCAATCAAAGAAAATGAACTTTTCAGGATAATCTGCAAAGTGAAATCCTGTCCTGTACTTCGAGTCTTTACATTCAGAAGGACTGAATGTCACCGCATATTCATCCCGAAGGCTGCCAATTTGATCCACCAAAGCATGAAATTCATCACGAGTTCGATTATTGATACAAGCCTCCAGCGTCCTTGATGGTTCTGACGTGGCACTGACTGTCGATGCTATCATGTGAGAGCAGGCGCATGTCCGTGCATAGAGATAACATTAAAGAAACGACATCCTCTAAAGCTCGATGCTTCAAGGCATAATTCTCTCCTTTTCTGTTGCCCATAACAATACAATCCCATCGCTAAGGGTCTCCGAATCAGCGGTTGATATCATAAACCCCGTATATGGATCGAACCGGTCATCTCATCTTCAACTGAGAGGCTAATTTTCTATGTCTCGTCTGTTTTCTAGGGCCGTTTTTCTGAAAAAGTTTATCTCGAGCACAACGCGCATGAAAGGTAAGAAGAGAGAGGAATAGGATCTGCTTTTCCAAAGCAGCTCCATTGTCATCATTGCCGTGAGACTTGGACACCGTCAATTTAGAGGAAGGGCAACAGAGACATGAACTTGGGGTACCCAAATCATAGACCAAAGGGTTGAACTTGATGTATTGGATTTCGTGTTCCAACTCACAAAGGCATAGAAACGATCCCTTGTTAGCCACTTTTCTAACCGTTTTTTTTTGGAAATCGTTTGATTCCCGGCAGGTTTTAGAAACGTGTTGCTGGAGTGGCATGTAGATAAGCGTCCAGGGAGATGGTAAGCAGGTGGGATGTGAGATGCGGCGGCTAAGAGCGACAACAAAGTAGAAATATCTCAGATGTAATATGCACAGTAGAAGGTTAGATTTTAATTTGATTCTTGGAACATAATTCAAAATCGAGAAAAGCACACTCACGAATTTAATTTCGCCCTTTGATTGATGTAGTCACCGCAGTCATGACTTCTGTATCATTCTTTCTTGAGGGAACTTTGTATTATCGCTTTCACAAACTCACGAACCCAAGCCCGCAAGGAGATAAGTCCTATAGGTTCTCTTTTCAAGGTCAGTATTCATGAGCTTTGAAACTTCACAAGGTCCAAGTCATTGTGCAATCTAACTCCTGAATTAGCGTGCTACTTCGAAAATGCAGGTGGTACCGACGGAGTGGAATAATCATGATGATGTAAACACGTGCGGCGTTTGCCGTGTGACATCAGTCACAGTTGGTTTGTTATTTATCATCTGTTTGCCGCTCGATCAAAAGCCTAAACAGTTTTCCTGGGCACTGAAATTTCAACGATCCCAAACGATCCCACCCTCTCTTCAAGCATTGCAGACTCAACACAGGCCTGCCTACTTAGTAGCAACCTAGAAGTAACGAAATATTTACTTTTCAACTTTTTCTGACCAGGACTGCTTAAGTTGCGAGGGTAAAATATTAAGCGCTGGTTAAAACATTAAGCGTCTGGCTGAAATAATAAGCGGTCGGCTGAAAGATTAAGCGTCCGGATGAAATAATAAGCGACCATTTTGGCTTAAGAAATCCGCTTCCGGATGAAATAATTAGCGTCCAATTCGGCTGAGTAATACTGAAATAATAAGCATCCGGCTTAAAAAATAAGCGTCCGAAGGCTTAAGTTTCAGGCTGAACAAATAAGCGTTTGGTGTAAAAATAAGTGTTCATTTTAAGCGGCTCAAAAACGATTTGTGACCGTTACTGTGTGACAGTGTTTACTAATGTCCTTTCAAGCAATAATTTTACGGCAAAAACTGAAATGTGAGCCTCAGTTATTTCTTTGAAAAAAAATCTCCTAAGACCTTGATTTGCTCAGCTTTTACCAAATCGCTAACGTGCCTGTCGCGGTATGGTGAAGAGGTTGTGATTCGTGCAAGTCGAGATGCCCTGTTTCTCATCGCCACCAACTCGTCCAAGACGGCATTTTGTCGCGTCAAACTCACCTCAGCATTTTTCCACAAGTATAAAGTTCATGTACCCACGCCACACGAATTGATACCTCCGGCTTTATCTGTCGCGGAAGAGCAAGGAACAATAACAGGACAGCTGCTCGTCAAGGTCGCATTATGTTATATTCGTCAGATTATTTTCATGCTGTTGACGATATCTTACTCTTGAGGCTTTACTGTCGATTCTCAAGCACAAGACTGTTGACAAAACTGTTGATCGGTGTGAGTTGTCTATTGCGGAAAGTGACTCGGATATAGGGAGGAAAGGCACTGGAGATGACGAGGACACCTTGGAGGTCAAGTTGACTATCCGACTGCACTGCAAACACGGTGCGTGATACCCACACTTTTTTTTTTGCTTGTTTACCCGACGGGATTGCATTGAGACTTTATTGTGAAACAATCATTTTAATACAAACTCGTGCAGAGCCAGTAATGATGCTTGAATCCCATTGCCCATCTTACTATTTATTATCAATTTCCATTCTCGCTTTGATAATTAAATAAACTGACATACTTTCGGTGACTCGCAGGCGTGGTTAAAACTCATCGTCTGCTATTATCCTCCACCGACATCCAAGGGCCCCAATTTATACCTCTCACTACTCAATCCCATGTTACTATCGGGCCACGTGCATTAAAAGACATACTCGATCACTTTCCACACACAAAGGGGACAAAAAGCGATCCTGAACTCGTGTGGTTATTCGGCATAGACGACATCAAAATCAAAAGCATGCAGTTAAGTGGGGATGCCAGAGGTGTGTTGTGTTACCCCCTTTCCTAATATATTTCTCATTCAAAACAACCTTTGTCCTTATCATACATAGCAAAGTCCTTAATTTCTACTGAAATACAGATGAGCGCCGATGAATTTGACTCGTATGATATTTGTGAACCGCCTGTCAGCCTAGCATTTCACCTACGAGAGTTCAACGTACGTGTATCCTCTGAACCGGTTATTCCTTATAATCTCGTTTTCCTAGGCAACAATAGCCCTTGCAGAATCATTGTCTGTCGCACTAGACATGCAATTCACCGAGCCTGCATCACCCATATACATCGATTTCAGCACGGACGCATCTGATTCAGAATTTCTCTTCATAATATCTACAACCAACAGTGTATATGACTCTCCTGGGCCTTCCAAGAGACCTGTACCTATCAACTTACTCAAACGAGATCGCGTAGACGATCGGAATGGAGGAACATTGACCTTGGGAGATGGTGAGAATGCGGAAGGATCAGCGCATAAAAAGTCACTATCTTCCGCAGTGCCACGACTACAAAATTCTAAGATGACGTGCGATGATGATCCGGATGATGATAAGGACATGCCATCTGTAACTGTAACTGGCGCCCCAGAACCATTGGATGATGCGGGACCGCTTTTCTTGCCAGGCGCGTCGCAGTTATCGAATGCTGATATGGACTTGCTTCGTTCGTCTGGGCTGGGGATTGAGCATATGAATTTTGAGGAGTTTGAGGCTATGATGGCGGCTGAAGGTGAAGAGGTTGGGATGAGTACGACTGTTGGAAATAGGGTGGATGACAATGACAACGAGGATGAAAGAGATCAAGGAGAAGAGAGGAATTATGAGCAGGAAATGGAGCCGAGTCAAGCACCTGTTAGTGCACCAGGAGACAGGGTAATGATATCAAACTTTTCTTCTCCTTGAAATATTCAACTGATGGTCGTCATATTTTTTTTTAGAAATTTCGGCCCTTGTTTGATGATTGATAGGTGTGTAGATCTTGTTAATGAAAAAAATTTGTTATCTTCGCTATATCGTTGAAGATCGTCTTCTTGATCAAAGAACTCCACTAGCCAGGTTGTTGAGGAATGGCGTCTATCATAATGAAACGCTGATAGATTACGTTCCGGCTTTCAGTCACGACTTTTTGATACGTTTTACACACGAGGGAGCCGATTACTTACAAACAAAGAATTGAGATCGGCGTCGTGATAGTTTATCTGGAGGACATGTCCAAAGGTTAGACTGGGAAGCAATGCAAATTGTAGAGACAGTATGGGAATGCATTCCTCGTAACTGACCGACAGCAGAAAATGCTTGCTTCAACTCTCTCTCTGCTCATCGGGCATTCCGTGCATAATGAACAACTTGTTCCAATGGATCCTTTAGAGTTGTAAGATTGCGAGTCCAATCTTGAAATCCTACGAAGGTGTCCATCCACACACGTTATCCATAAGCATCGTCCCCTTCCGCAGTGCGACAGTGCTATAAGATGCCTAGTCCTCCAGAATGCCTAACAACTTGAAAGGGAGTGGGTATTATAGACGATCCCCGGTAGTGAAATGTAAGTTGTCATCGGAATAATTTACGTATTATTGTACCGTATATCCCATGCTCTAGGTCATCTGAGACAAAACAGACTATGCATTGCTAATATGTATATACATCTCTGTCCGTGAACATTTAAATCATTGAACCCCACTCAAGATCGATAATCGCTATGACGCTAAATAGAAACTGTGAAAAAAGACTTTTTAGAAATCTGTTCATTTATACTCATGTCAACTCTATACCTCGAAGGTAGTAAAATAGTGCTCAGCAGTATGAGTGTCTAATAAGTTAAAAAGAAAATATATAATCTCGTGCGTGGAAGTTTATCTATGTTAATAATATCAAAATTTGATGTGGCTTGATGGTCTAGTAGCATGATTCTCCCTTCGGGTCGTTCCCGGACGAGGTCCACAATGGGAGAGGTCCCGGGTTCAATTCCCGGTCAGGCCCTGTTTTTTATATTTTTTATATTTGAAATACCAGCTGTCACGTTTTACACTTTTTTTTTATATACACAAGCTTTTGCTTTGCAGTTTTCAGTCGTGGCACCCTAGTATGCTGCTCTTACATGAGAAAAACTTTGGAGGTTAGACAGGATCCTGAAACCTCGATAAACGGTTGGTGCCCAAATATTTTTGCCCTACTAATCCATTAATTGCACATTACAACCCTGAGGGCTCGAACAAAACTAGACACTGATTCATGCCCAGTCATTCCAGCAGATATATTGGACTGACAGTCTTGAAATCATCAAGACACAACCATTGCATCGCTGTTTCTTGGACGAATGAATCATAATTGTTTAAAATGCGAATGACAGTTCGTTCCCCGGTGAGACACAAGTTCATATTGCAAAGATATATTGAATTTTTCAATGCATAATATAATATAATACAAAACGAAGTGGAAGTGAAGAATGAAAACTGTCGGACGAATCATAAGCCCATCTTCCAAGTCTGAAGATACGCACTTCTTCGCCTAGTCGAGAGTACACTCGAACATGACCCTTTGATCTTGGCCTTCACCAGAACCGCAATCAGGGTAGAAAGAAAACTTTCCTGTGCGGGCAGAGACGGGCCAGAACCAGAAAAAGAATGGAGAATTGCAGAAAGCATACAATATAAGCCACGCCGGGCGTATGCGTATAGAAAGAAGTGTTGGATAAGATAATTCATTCAGTTGGTTATGGGAATGATCCACATATAGACATCAACCAATGCGTGATGTAGTGGTAATCAGAAAATTAAGCACGGAGTAGATAGGCATTGTCAAGTAGTCTTGTGGGTTAGGGAGAAAAAACTTTGTGTTACGTAATGAAAAGGCAAAAAGGCTTTATAGTGGCTCAGCCCAGAATATGGCGCACTCCAACTCGTTAACAATCCTGTCCGAATCTCTTCCTCTTGTTCTCCGTAAATGGCAGGTCGATTTGATATCTGATAAAACACCTTAGTTTGAATTTATATGTCCTAGTTGTTTTGTCACAATTTTTATACTATTTCAACACCTGAATCACACCGAGTGAAATCCGCTTTTGAGGGTAAGAACAACTTGGCAAAAGCATATGGTGTGTCCCTGTTGAAAGAACAATAAGAAGTCAATATCAAAATAGAGTAGGACAGCTGCAGATGAAATTAACTGCAACTGTCGGGTATGGACAATCAGAGCTCCCAAAAGGCATAATATGGTGGATCTTTGGAGCCCAGCCATAGATGAGACAAAGATACGGATAAACTCAACTGCAACTCGGGTATGAACAATCAGAGTCTTCCACCTTTGCAGTGCCAATAACCACAAAGTCGCTGACTGCCCCAAAAGGTATATGGTGGATCGTTGGAACACAGCCACAGATGAGACACAGCTGCAGATAAGCAGATAATAAACTCAACTGCAAACTCGGGTATGAACAATCAGAGTTTTCCAAAAAGGCATATGGTGGATCTTTGGAACAGCCACAGATGAGCAGATAAACTCAACTGCAAACTCGAGTATGTATGGACAATCAGAGTCTCCCAAAAGGCATATTGTGGATCTTTGGAACACAGCCACAGATGAGACACAGCTGCAGATAAACTCGACTGCAAACGTGGACAATCAGAGTCTTCCAAATAGGCATATATGGTGGATCTCTGGAACACAGCCACAGATGAGAGACACAGCTGCAGATAAATAAACTTAATTGCAAACTCGGGTATGAACAATCAGGGTCTTCCAAAAAGGCATATATGGTGGATCTTTGGAACACAGCCACAGATGAGAATGAGACACAGCTGCAGATAAACTCAACTGCAGCTCAGGTATGAACAATCGAAGTCTTCCCGAAAGGCATTTGATGGATCTTTAGGTATATGGTGGATCTTTGGAACACAGCCACAAATGAGACACAGCTGCTGCAACTCGGGTATGAACAATCAGAGTGTCCCAAAAGGCATACGGTGGATCTTTGGAACACAGCCACAAATAAGACATATGATTCGAGTCCGCAATGCATCAACCAATTAATTGTACGCACAACAAGCATTCTTGAGAAACTCCATAATGAGTCTGCTGAGAATAGTATATCCAGCCGCACGGAATAGTAACTACTTAACTGAGGACAACACTGGGTCACGGAAGGAGTTGGAGGTAGAAAAATTCTTAATAGCTGTCTTTGTTAAAAGAGAATTGGTTGAAACATGTATTTGATCAAGCGATTGACACGTGTCATATTTGATTT
>QLPG01012760.1:0-10615 GCA_003314385.1 Gomphus sp. MG54 | reverse complement strand
TTTTTTTGAGTAGATGTCCTATGACCACCTGATTTTTGTGGCTGGGGTTGTAGTAGTCGTGGGGTCATGGGGATTGTATCGTTAATTCTTCCAGATTGTCACCCAGATGGAGGTAGTGTCATCAGGATTTGGGGAATGTCCTGCAAGGCTCGAGTCTCGGTTGAACTTGTTGATTAGTTAATTCGTATTAATACTCTAACGAGAAAGGGTCTAGTTCTAGAGAATCTACATGGTACCATTAGTCTAAGGGATGGTACGGATTTCCATGAGGATCAGGGTTCTTTCTGAGTGGAGTTTTTAGAGGGTCGTATTTGAGCACTGAGTGAAGACTGCTGGCTCCATATTGCCAAGAATCAGTTAGGATATTCTAAACGAGTAGTACTCAATACCCTGTCGATCAACGGATCATAGTGGGTGAGTGTAGTCCTTGCAACTAAAATTCTGACGGGGTTTGGGGGGTCGGATTCGGAGGGTCAGAGTTCGGAGGGTCGGAGTGTTTCCGCAGAGGGGTCGAAATCTTTCGACAATTGGTCACGGGGGGTCATATTCCTGAAAAGGTTGGATGCGTTGTTTTGTTTTACGTCCATAGGCATAGTTGGTGTTCAATGCAAACAACTGGTGCCAGAGTCGGGGGCCTAACTTCTTATTCCTCAGTTTCTGAAGCATCTGATGTCTCAGACTCTTCTTCAACCTCTTCCATCACGGAGGCTGCACGCCCTTTGGTGACTGTGGTGGTGGATCTCAGGCATTCCTTGGCTGGGTGGCCCGATCTGCCACAGAAGAGGCAGAGGTTTTGTTTGAAGCGGCATTGCCATTCTTGCAGTGTAAGTTTTCCGTCTTTTCCAATTTTGGACAAAAGATCCATGGTAGTCCTGCTGCCACTGGATGGGGTCATGGGTTGGCCTACATTGGCCGTCTTATTGCCTGTGTTAGGGGCCAAATATGTGGTCATGGGGGTCCTCCCTCTGTTGTAAGGGTGGTCGAAGTTCCGGGTGGGGGGGGGCTCTCTGGCGATTTCCGATCGTCGCTCCCAGTAGCGGGCATGGATAGATTGGGACAGGAGATAGAGTTGGAGCAGGGAATGGGATTTTCCTACTCTAGAGATCTCATCCTTGATTCTGCCAGGGAGTCCATTGTAGAACTGGCGACGAAGTGCAATGTTGCCCCAGTGGATGCGGGTGGCTAGTCGATTGAATTCGACTACATATTTCGTGATGCACTGATTATCGCGCATGCGGAGGGTCTCGAGGTCTGCTTCAGCCTCTCCTTCTGGGTCGTGGGGGCCGAAGTTGGTTTTGAGTTTGTTCACAAACTCCTCATAGTCATGGAGCCAGTCTGGCTCATCGGGGGCGGAAAAGGCTGGTTCAAACCAGTCCAGGGCGGTACCGGTCAGGTACGACAGTACGTAGGTTAACTTGGCGCTCTCGGTGTTGAAGGTGTCAGGGCGGTCACGGAAGTTCAGCCTACATTGCACTAGAAAGGCTTGTAGTTTTCTCGAATCGGATCCATCGAAGGTATCTGGATCCCGAACCTTGGTGACGTGGGGAGCTGATCTTCTGGGGCTAGCTAAGTTACTTGCCAGCATAACGAGGGCCTGAGTGAGATCCGGCACAATGTTGGGTCCTAAGGTGGGGGCTCCTCCCGGGTGTGCAGGAGGCAACGGAGCTACGGCAGGTGGTGCGACATGGGGTTGGGCGACGGGGGTGGTGCAGCAAATGGGGGTACGGCAGGTGGTGCAACGAGTGGTGGTGCCACGGGCAGAGGTGCAAAAGGTGGTGGTACGTAGGGGGGCGCCAACGAGTCTGACAGCGCTGCTATGGATGGTCCTGAACTGGACCGCATATCCGATGGCGATGATTGTTGAGTCGCTGGGGGGTGGTTCATGAGGAATGGGTTGGTCAAATTCGAATGCAGGTGTTAGTCTGCATCCGAAAATCCGGAGTCGGAGGAAGGCTCCAGGGGATGAGCTGAGGTCTGAGGCATCTGAAAACTTGGTCTGGGGACGGGCAGTTCTCGGGGGACGGATGCACGGCGGGCAGATGCCTGAGTGATTGTCTGCATGGCTTGTGAACGCGTGATAGGTCTCATGCTTAATGACGATCAGGAGTGTGAGTACGAATATACTGTAAATCCGCATGTTGGCGCTTAGCTAGAGACTTCCAGAAGGGTTTTTAGAGGGTTCCAAAAGGGTTCTGAAGGGAGAGTTCGTATTCCAAGGGTGGGGGTGAGGATTGGAATCGGGATTGGAATCAGAGCGGACAGAAGTTGGAAATGCTGGGGGTCTTGGGACTGTTCACGGTATAGAGTGGTATGAGTGGTTTGAGGTCGCAGGGACTTGGCTTCAACTTATGTGTTGCACCCTCCTTGATCGTCTGTCTCTAATTTTGGAGAGTCAGAAAGTTTACTGGAAACTACGACGCAAATTAGTTGATATTCATACTGGCGAATAGTCCAGTCGACTGGTGGCTTATATACATGTATCTAGTTCTTGTCCTATCTTTTACCAAGTAAAGACAAGGGGGGAAGAGAGTACAAGGGGCAATATAAAACGAAGCAAGGAGTGAGGTATGCAATGATCCTGCGCGTCGTCTATTAAAGGAACGGAACCTTGACTTTGGAGTCTTTGGAGGTTTGGAATCACAGAACCTCGGAATGTATGTCGGACATCCGGAAATCAGTTAGTCAGGCTTTGGGCGATCGGAAAGGTCCCGGAAATGGTACGGATGGTTGTGGTGTTCAATGTGGGTTTGTTTGGCAGCATGGGCCATAACACTTGGCTTCAACATACTCATGTGTTGCATCCTGCTTTTCCATACATGCCACTTATTTGGACAGAAGAAAGACTTGGGAGTGCTGAGAGTGTCAGCCCAAGTAGGGGACTTCAGATAGGAGGAGGGAAGACCAGAAGATGTAAACAAGTCAATATTCAGAGTGAAGAACTATTTACATACATTCACTACTTATATAGGTTAAGAAGCAAGATGTGGAACAGGGCAGCATAAGAAATGGAGAACAATAAGGTATGCAAAGCATGTGGAGGTATTGTCCACAATGGTCAAGAATATAATAAGGAATATAAATGAGAATAGAATAATGGGAGAGTGGGTGAAAATAGAACAATAGAAAATTGGCCAAACATAACACAATAGGGCTTTAGCTGAATAAATAAGTGAATAGCAATTGTCCCAAAGGGAAACAGGTAAGGAAAAGGATGGGGGATGAAAGAATAATAAAGAATAGAGGGGATGGAATGAGGGGAGTGAACCAAATGATATGTCAAATATACCAAGCCAAGACCACATACTAGTGAGAAATGACTTGTCACTGGTGTGTGGGATTTAAACGGTAAGGGTTGTTCAGTCAGTACTGCCAAGTGAACTGGAACTCGGTATCATAGACTTCACATGTGGTCATTCAGGTTATATTGCTGTATGTTTTGTTCAGGATATGCCTCAGTATGTCAAGGATTGGATTATCACAGATCCATCATATCAGACACAGGCTTATTTTATCTCAGAAGCCACTGATATGGCTTAAGAATTATTCAATGCTCCATTTATCACCTTCATCTCCCATTCCTTCCTGCACTTCTTCACCAGAGTGTACAATATATATCTGATTGTCAGATTTAGTGGGAGCTGTCTTGTTCTATTTATTTGATGGGAGCATTGGTTCTGTTTTACATCATCACTAGTCAGGAGTATTAGTTTATATAATGTTGTGGATACTTTGGTTGTATAAGTGCTATCATACAACTATAAGGCTTGTCTTAGCAACCATACCTCCATCCATGTTAGTGTCTGTATCCATGTCTGTATCTGAGTTTCTCTCTCTCTTTCTTCCACTACTTCTTTACTCTACTGTTGTCAGGCTTCAGAAACTGATGAGCTTCGGGACTGCTAAAGTGTTGGATAGGAGCAGCCAAGTCCTACAGGCTGGGAGTAGTGGCTTTGGCTTCAATGTACTCGTGCATTGTGCCCTACCCTTCCATGCATGCCACTGATTTGCAGCAGATGGGTACCCAGGAGGATGCTGATGATGCCGGCCCAAGTCGAGGACTTTAACAGAGGAGAAGAAGGCAGAAGGGTCTAAGGCTAGTCAATACCCAGAATGAGGAACTATGTACATGCATACCCTACTCATATAGTTTTAAGAGGCGACATGTGGAATAAGGAATGTAGGACAATAAGGTATGCAGAGCATGTGGGTATTGTCTACAATGAGTAAAATTAGAATGAAGGAATGCAAATGGGAATAGAACAATAAAAGATAGAATAATAGAGATGTGGCCAAGGATAGGACAATAGGGGGTGTCCAATTATAAAACAATGGTTGTGACCGAAGATAAAACAAGGACAGGAAGTCCCAAGGTGAGGCAGATTGAGGAATGAGAAGTAGGTATGGTGGGATTAATGGATGGCAAGTCACGTAGAGTATGCAAGGGGTAATAGATGGAGAATGTGAGTGGTGGATGTACCAAGCTGAGACCGGCGTACTAAGAATATGCATGTGGCATGGACATTTGGACGTAGACATAGGATGGCAGCTCAGTCAGCACTGCCGAACTACCAGGTCTTGGTACATGTACTTGACAACTGTACTCAACACACTCCAGGGGCTGTGCCTCCTCAACACAGGCAAGCTCTGTAAGCTGACCCCCCAGGGCCCTGTAAATAATGACATTCTCAAAGCAACCCTTGAGCTTGGCAGAACAGCCTGACAATACCATCAGGATGGCTAAGCCACCAGGATCTATAAACTGGACCCATTCAATGGGACTATGTCAGGCACCAGGAATGCTGACGATGTGTGGGCCAAGCACTATTGTAATAGTGCCAACTTCACAATGCTTGTGGGAATCAGCCAAGTCCTACAGACCCATCAGAGTGGCTTGGCTTCAATGTACTCATGCATTGTGCCCTACTTTCCATGCATGTCACTGATTTGGAACAGATGAGATACCCAGGAGAGTGCCGAGAGTGTTGGTCTGAGTAAGGGACTTCAGACAGGAGAAGGGAAGACAGACAGGCATAAACCAAGTTATATTCAGAACAGAGAACTATCTACATACATGTACTACTTATATATGTTAAGAAGCAAGATGTGCAATCAGAGTGGCATAAGATATGGAAAACAATAAGGTATATAGAGCATGTGGAGGTATTGTCCACAATGATCAAGAATAGAACAAAGAAATGCAAACAAGAATAGAACATTGAAAATAAGATAATACAAATGTGGCCAAGAATAAGATAATAGAAAATGACTGAATATAAAACAATAGGGTCATGGCTGAGGATAAAACAATAGAAAAATGTCCTGAAGTGAAATAGGCTGAGAAATAAAGAATAAATGGGGTGGGGATAATGGATAATGAATGAGGGAAGAGAAGATGAGGGATAGGAATGGGGAATGTGTTGGCAGGGAAGGCCTAGAGACTCTTAACTGTCACACACAGAGCAACAATGGCCTTTGGGGCTTGTCAATATAAGACAAGACCCAAAGGTATGCAAAAGTGCGTCATTGTAGGCACTTATTTAAGTGCCAGAGAACACAAATGCAAAAGAGAAACATGCAAAAGAGAAACACAAGTGTAAGAACAAAACACAAATGCAGGGGAATACAATCATACCCCAACACCCCCCTGTGTTAAGTCTGCGTGTCGGGTGCTTAGCCAGATACTTTTGACTGCTTTCCAGTGTGCCATGCCAGGGTTCTGATTGAACTGGCACAAGACTCCAACAGTGTAGGCAATGTCAGGGTAAGTTGCAACTGATAGATACATTATGGTGTCAAGCTTTGGTAATGCCAAAGATGCAGGCGGGGAGCGGTCCAAGTCCTGCAGGCCGAAAGTAGTGGCTTTGGCTTCAATTTACTCATGCATTGTGCCCTACTTTCCATGTGTGCCACTAATTTGGGACAGAGGAGGTACTTGGAGAGTGCTAAAGGTGCCGGCCCAAGTAGAGGACTTTACAGAGGAAAGAGAAAGTAAGGGGCCTAAGCCTAGTTGATAACCAGAATGAGGAAGTATGTACATGCATGTCCTACTTATATAGGTTAAGAAGCGACATGTGGAATAAGGAATATGAGACAACAAGGTATCCAGAGCATGTGAGGGTATTGTCCACAACAAGTAAAAATCAGAATGAAGAAATGTAAATGGGGATAGGACAATAGAAATAGAATAATAGGAATGTGGCCAAGGATAGGACAATAGGGAGTGCCAAGCTATAAAACAATAGGGTTGTGGCTGAGGATAAAACAAGGACAGGATGTCCTGAAGTAGGGCAGGTTGAGGAATAAGCAGTAGTGTTAAGTCCGTGTGTCAGGCGCTTAGCTAGTACTTCCGAAGGGGTTTTCCGAGTTAGTGCAAAGGTCCGTAACGGGTCCGAGGACCGAGACCGGGGTCGGACGGACTACGGATGGAGACGGAGGCGCCGGAAGTTTAGGGTAGGTCACGGAATAGATCAATCCGGTCACTGAGGTGTTTGAGGTCGAGGGGACTTGGCTTCAACTTATGTGTTGCGCCCTCCTCGATCGTCTGTCCCTAATTTCGGAGAGGAGAAGGAAATTCACCGGAGTGAGTAGGAACTGGGTGGACTAGGATGATATTCGTACTAGCGAACAGTCTAGTCGACTGGGAGACTATATACATGCGACTGTCTTGTACTATCTTTTGCCGGTAATAAAACAAGGGAAAGGAAAGTACAAGGGGGTCAATATAAAAGAGAGAATAATGGAGCGAGGTACGTGATAGTCCTGCGTGTCGGTTATCAAAGTATTGAGTCTCGGTCGGGGACGGACTCGGAGGTGGTGTCTCGGTCGCGACGGGATCGGAAGCGGACAGTGGACTCTGGGTCGGACTTTGTCGGGAACGGAGATTACGGAAAACGGTCCTTCGTCCTTTCAGTCGGAAAGGTCTCGGAATAAGGAGGGGTGGTTGTGGGGGTTGTTGAAGGTATGGGCTGTAACAAGTAGATAGGGTAGGATTAATGGATGGTAGATGGGGCAGAGTGGATGAGGGATAGAGACAAGGAATGTGGATGGTGGATGTGCCAAGCTGAGACTGGCATACCAAGTGACTTGCATGTGGCATGGGCACTTGTACATGGACATAGTCTGGCTGTCTGGTCAGCACTGCCAAATGTATTGGACACTTGGTACGTGTACTTGATACATGGAGCCAACAGCAGATGCATAGGTAATGTTCTTCATCTCGGCAATCTCCTCAGGAGTTGTAGGGGACATGGAGGATGACAATTTGAGACCTGGGTCTACAGGGGTGGTAACAGGTGCACTGTCTGCAAGGTTGTAATGATCAAACATGTCAGAGATGTACTGATGCTGTGAGAGGCAGAGACATCATTGTGAGTGGTCACAGGTGATTTCAATGCCAAATAGGCTAGAAGTAGGGCCAAGATCATATACAGTATAGTAGACCTCCTTGATACAGGATACCTCCTTGATACAAAATGATTTTCCAAGGTCAATTCTCATTCCAGTAATATAGGGTTTTGCACAAAGAATCTACTATATATAAGCAACATTTAAGCTAACCCACACAAGGGAGGGAGAAGAATTGCTTTCAGGAGGAATTTATTTTCATCTAAAATTTCTCAATTTTGATAACATACAATGTTAAATCAGTGATTGCTCAACTTTTCTGACATATTTTGTCATGGAGTGTTCATATTAGGGAAGCTATGCATCTCCTATTGCAAATTACAAAAACTCCAAGTGGGATTTGACCTAAATTGACCTTAATCTGACTACAAAGATATTGGGGCTACCAAAGCATGACATACAACACACTAGTAATACAAAGAAATGGATGACTAATCACACCGGGCCGCAAATTCTGTGCACAGAGAATTAGGTGTCACACTTGTATCAAGGACCTATACCTGTGACATTTTGACATGTTCTACAAAATAATTTACTCTGCCACAACAAATGCTTTTTCACCCCTATAATATAGAGCAAAAATGTTCTCAAGACACTTCTTAGCTGTAATATATATTTTTTTAAATTTAATATACAAAATTTTGAGCTAAAATTGAGCTTGACTGAAATCTGTATCAAGAAAGTCTACTATACTATAGCTTGAACCATTTTGCAAGTTCAGTCTTCACATGTGAGATGGCAGATAGAAATTTGGAAGGAAGGGTGAGATCATCAACAAAGACAGGGACTAGGAATTTGACACTGTCCCAGAGCCAGATATATATGCTAGTGTCAGACTTGATGCAAGTGAAGCCTAACTCATGAAAGATAGTATCTAGCTTCTTTTTCCACACCCTGGGAGACTGTTTGAGTCCATAGAGCACCTTGAGAAGTCTCCAAACTTGATCTTGTCTACCCTGGTGAAATCCCTCAGGCTGCTAAAGATAGACCTCTGTGTCAATTTCACCATTCAGGAAAGCACTGGAAATGTCAAGGGATTCAAGTTCCAGGTCCTCAATGGCAGCAATGGCCAGAGTGGCACGAAGTGCAGCAAACTTGGCAGTGGGTGAAAATGTCTGTGTAGTCAAGTCCAGGGTGCTGACTGTAGCCCTTGGCCACAAGACGAGCCTTGTAACACTCAATTGAACTATCAGGATGATGTTTGGCATTGAACACCCAATGAGAGCCAACAGCTTTATGACCAGCAGGGAGCTTGACCAATCCCCAAGTCCTATTTGTCACCAATGCCTGAATCTCCTCCATAGCTGCATCAAGGTAAAGCTGACCATCAGGATGCTTCAATGCCTCTGTAAGTGTTCATGGCTCCATCCCACTGACTTTGAAGACATACTCCATGGCAGCAGCAGGAGATAGCAACTCATCTGGATGACATGACACAGAAATGAGACCAGCTTTATCTTCAACAGGCTCATCCTCATCCTCATCATTGGACTCAGGATAGACATTGCAATGAATTTTGTCATTATCAATCTTCCAGAACTCTCTGGGAGGATGACAGAAATGAGTGCTGTGATGCAAAGGAGGAGGGTCAGGGACCAGTGCAGAGAGAGGCAATAGGTCTGGTGCAGGGATTGGTGTAGGAGGAGGAAGTTGGTTGTGAGTTGTAACCACTTCTGGCATATCTTTTGAGACATCAATAAACTGTGCAACAGGATGCAAACATGGTAAAGGGGATGATAAAGGGAAGACACACTCATCAAATTCAGCATCATTGCTGATTAGAGCCTTGCGAGTGTCAGGATTCCAGAACTTCCAGCCTTTGACACCAGGAGGATAACCAATGAAGATGCATTTCTGAGTGTGTGACTCAAGCCCCTTGCACTAGTCCTTCTGAACATGGACATAGGCAGTGCAGCCCTAGATACAAAAGTGTTGAACAGATTGTTTCTTGCCATACCATGCCTGGATTGGAGTGTATTATAAAGAGAATGAGTGGGACTGCAATTCTAGATGTAGACATAGACAGCCAATGCTTCTCCCCAGAATGATACAGGTAGTTTAGATTCAGCAAGCATGGTGGTAATGGCCTCAGCAGCTGTACGATTGGCACATTCTGCAACTCTATTCTACTGTGGACTGGCACGAACAGTGTGTTGGCATTCAATTCCATGCAGATCTGTAAAAGCCTGAAACTTCTTGGACATGTATTCCCTACCCTTGTCATCATGCAAACACTTGATCTTCAGACCAAGCTGTGTCTCTGCCCAAGCCTTGTACTGCTTAAATGCTGCAAACACCTCATCCTTGATGCAGAGAGGGTGGAAAGAGCAAAAGAGTGTCTTGTCATCAACAAACAGAACCCAATATCTGTACCCAGAATGGATGCATATAGGGAGAGGTCCATGGAGATCAGTGTGGACAAGGTCAAGTGGCTTAGATACACAAGTAGATGAAGAAGGAAAGGGATTCTGATGTTGTTTGCGGGCAAGACATGGTTTGCAAAAAGGACCAGGGTTTTGCTGTGATTTGAGCACCAAACTATCCAGCAAATCACCCTTGACGAGGTGTTTGATACTCTCTAGGTTTATATAGGCAAGATAATAATGCCAGACAGAGAGATTCATGACACAACTGCTGGGAAAGTTCACAGACTTGGATACAGGAATGGTAGAACTGTCAAGGAGAGCAGTGTTGTGAGTGCTTACAGAGGCAGTGAAGAGAAGGTTTCCACTCTGAGAGAATGTAATGCAATTATGGACAATGGTAACATTGAACTGCTTTTGGCAAGTGAGGTATAAGACAGAGAGGAGATTGTTGCACAATGTAGGAATATGGAGCACTCAAGTAAACTCTAAAGTGTGCTTCCAAACACCTTCCACCACTGGTGCAAATTGGACAGTGCCAACTCTAGTAGAATAGATGACTTGGTGGTCTGCAGGCTGAATGGGAATGACAAGTAGATGAATATTATATATCCAGTGTTGATGAGGAGTCATATGAGATGTAGCATCAGTGTCTGCAATCCAATCAAACTCAGCATTGAGGTGAAACAGTATGGAAGAGAGGGCAAAGGCAGAAAATGATGCAGTACTTGGATTTCCGGCAAATTCAACGTCAGGGGTCAAAATAGAGCAGATAATATAGTATTAGTATTCACAATGATGTTGGATGATGCAGATTGCTTCTGAGAGCAAATTTGATGTTCAGAATT
>QLPG01012759.1:0-14859 GCA_003314385.1 Gomphus sp. MG54 | reverse complement strand
AGGAATGTGGGACAACAAGGTATGCAGAGCATGTGGTTATTGTCCACAACGAGTAAAATCAGAATAAGAAATGTAAGGCGGAGATAAAACAATAATGGACAGAATAATAGGACGTGCCCTAGGATAGGACAACAGGAAATGCCTGATTATAAAACAAGGCTATGACCGAGGATAACACAAGGGCAGGAAGTCCTGAGGTGAGGGAGACCGAGGAGTGAGGAGTAGGTGTGGGAATGAGGGGTGTGACCGATATGTGCGTCTGGCCGAGAACAACTCATTGAATGGTTCATACTTGGTTACTAATGGAGTATTTTAGTTGGTACTGCTGAGTTATCAGGTCCTCGGTACGTGTACTTGACAGGAGGAGAAGGTAGAAGGGCCTAAGCCTAGTCAATACCCAGAATGAGGAAATATGTACATGCATGTCCTACTTATATAGGTTAAAGTGGCGACATGTGGAATAAGGTATGTGGGACAATAAGGTATGCAGAGCATGTGGGTATTGTCCACAATGAGTATAATTAGAATGAAGGAATGTAGACAGGATATAACAATGAAAATAGAATAGAAGAAACGTGACCGAGGATGGAACAATAGGGAGTTCTAGACTATAAAACAATAGGGTTGTAGCCAAGGATAAAACAAAGAACAAAATGTCCCGAGGTGAGATGGGTTGAGGAATAATGAGTGGACAGGGTAGGATTAATGGTTGGTAATTGAGATAAAGTGTATGAGGGATGGGAATGAGGAATGTGGATGGTGAATGTGCCAAGCTGGGACCGATGTACCAAGTGACTAGTATGTGGCTTGGACACTTGTGCATGGCATAGTCTGACTGCTTGGTTGGCATTGCCAAATTACCAGATGTTTGGTATGTGTACTTGATAGGCGACCCAAAAATAATACCATACACCCTACAGTTTATACAAGCCAGCAGGCGTTTTAAGTTACTCGGATATAGCACCACAGCAGTAACTACAAACAACCCCCCCTCTGGCTCTCGCATCCAGCCAGACCCCACTCCCCAACTATGGGTATGCAGTACCCCATGCACCTCCCCGGCCATCACTCCAGTCAAACTGCAAAGATACACCTACTGCTATTTCCAACTGCAATACCTGCCCTACATGTTTCATACCCTTCCTCAATGATATGCCCAATCCTTAGCTACCCATCCCTTATTTTCACTTCCTTGTGTTCCAGATGTTGGTGATACAGGGAGCCTTGACTACTGCTGGGTAACCAGTGGCGGGATTCCTACACAGCAAGAGACAAAAGTCCATGGATGCAACCATCCAAAAGGGTGTTAGGTTTATCGAATTATTCCAACAGAGTCAACTTTAGCAGTAGAGAGAGTCTTCATGGTTCTGAACAAGGGATGTTTGGCTTTGTTTCGACAGAAACAAACTATAAAAAGGTTCACACAATGTCATGTGACTTGTGATGTGATTTCCAGCCCTGTATATACAATTTATTGCATTAATAACTGTGAGGGACAAAGCCATTCAAATGCTTCATTTTTTCAAATAATTAATATCTCAATGAATCCTCATAGTTACATAATCATCTTGATTGTGACCACAAGTTCAGAAGCAGGGCTATCTTCACTAGTTATGTTTGATTATGTAATCTTCCTGTTATTTACAGTACAACACAAATGTTCAAAACACTTGAACAGTTTTGTCCCCTACTGTATACTAGATATTGGAGCTAGTTCTCATATGACACCACATAAAAATATGCTTGAGAACTATAGAAGGTTCCTTATGCCACACACTATTTGGGCAGCCAATCAAGGCAGCTTTGATGCATATGGCAGCAGGCAACTTAAGATAATCACCAGATTCAAAGAGAAAGCAGTCACATTGACATTAAAAGTACACTATATGCCCTAAAATTACCTTTCCCCTTATTTCTATTGGCTGATGTGATGGTGCTGGAAACCAGACAGAGTTCACCTCCCAGAAATGTCCAATAAAAAATCCATCCAGCCATATTTTATTACAGGCACCTAAGCTACATGGCTTATACCGATTGGACAATCAGTCAACCAGAAATTCCATGCAGCAATGCCTGACCACCATTGAGACACATTGAAAACTAGGGCATATATCTTACAAAGCCCTTAAGCACTTGATGGATCATGGCATGGTTTATAGCCTTGAGCTCTCACAGGCTGGTAATAAATTTACCTGTAATGTGTGTATTTGTCAAGTACACATACCGAGTATCTGGTAACTTAGCAATACCGACCAACCCACCCTTACCCAGACACCAGTGATGAGTCTTCCATCACCAGTTCATAGCCCCAGCTTGGTACATTTGGTACATCATCTGGTTCACCACTCTCATCCCATACCCTCCATCCATCACCATTCCCTCATTACCCATCCCTTCCCTTACCCGTTTCCCCTAGGGACAATTGTTATTCATTTATTATTTCAGTCACAGCCCTATTGTTTTATCTTTAGCCAATTCCATTGTTCTATTCTCATCCACTCTCTCATTATTCTATTCTCGCCTACATTTATTATTCTATTCTTGATCACTGTGGACAATACTTCCACATGATTCTTCATACCTTATTATTCTCTATTCTTTATGCCACTCTATTCCACATCTTGCTTCTTAACCTATATAAGTAGCGGATGTATGTAGATAGTTCCTCACTCTGAATATCGACTTGGTTTACCTGCTCTCATCTCCCCTTCTTTAGTCTAAAGTCCTTTACTTGGGCTGACACTCTTGGCACCCTCTCGGGTCTTTCTTCAGTCTAAATTAGTGGCCTGTATGGAAGAGCAGGGTGCAACACAAGAGCACATTGAAGCCAAGCCACCTCGAATGGTCTGTAGGACTTGACTGACTCCCATCTGCAATATCAGCATTACTGAGACTTAACAGTATTAAAGCAAAGATTACATGCAAACTGCTCCTAAAAGAATCAAGTAAGCACTCGAAGAAGATCGGCAATAAAATATATTCCAATGTATGGGGACTGGTGAGACATATGACTATTGATAAACAGTCTTATTATGTCTCATTCATAGAAGATCACTCAAGGGAATCAGTGCTCTACTTAATGAGTATGAAAGATCAGGTCTTTGCCAAGTACAAGTATGAGGCAATGATGCTTCGGCAGAGGTATGCATGCATCAAAATGCTTCTCTCAGATCAAGGGGATGAATGGGGAAATACACAAGTATTGAATTCAATAACTATCTAGACAAGCAGGGCACTAGACACTGGTCTACAGTGCATGACACTCCCAAGCAGAATAGAATGGCCAAGTGCATAAACCCTACTTTGGTCAAAAAGGCCCATGATATGCTGCTGGACTCCAACCTCTCTAAGTTCCTATGGGGATATGTTATTCAGCATGCAAACTACCATTAAAATCCCATGCATACACAAGCTCTACCAAACAAAATACCCTATGAGATGGTTCACCATCAGAAGCCAAATTTACAAGATGCTCATGAATGGGGGATAGAAGTCTATGTTAAAATCAAGCAAGATGACAAAGTGCTACCTAGAGCCAAGAAAGCTAAGTGGATCTGTCATTCTGTGCAAAGTAATGGCCGCTGCATATGCTGGCCAGAGAGTTGGCAGGTATCAGTAGAGCAAAATATTATATTTGAAAGGTCCATACTACCCTCAAGAGCTCCTATATTACCTACTGATGACTACCTAATTACTATGCCAAGAGCCATCAAGTACCAGCCAATACCACCTGTGCCGGCACCTATCAAAGCACTGGTACTGTCATGTGACATACAGCCAGGTGAGAGCTGCATTGAAGAAATAATTGATCACAGGCCAGAGAGCGACCTAGAAAATTGACAGCCAAGTCAGGAAGATGTAAGTGGACCTAGTGAAGCTCTTCCACTTAGAACAAGTGAGAGAATTTGCTTATTGAAAGAAAGAGCTTCAAGGGCCAGCTTGGGCAATAGATCTCAAGCTAGAGAAGCTGCATAGACTAATTTTACCACCCTCACTTGCAAAGACATTGAGGATAATAGACTCAACAATATCACATACAATTCAGATTTATATAATGATGAGAGTGAGAGCAATATATGTGACTACCTAACAATAAGTGCTGAACCTATAAATGCTGAAGAAAGTGATTATGCATATTTATCGAGTGATTTACAGTTGCCTACAATGACCAGAGATTCCCTTAATAATAATACATGGAAAATTGCCATAGATACTGAGATCTGATTGCAGATTGACAAAGGCACCTGGGAACTTCTCATACCTCTACCAGGTGTGAATATTGTTGGAAGCAAGTGGACTCACATTCTGAAAAGAAATCAGAAGGGTGATATAGTTCATGCAAAGTCAAGACTCATTGCTCAAGACTTCACACAAACTTTTGGAGTCGATTACAATGAGACTTATGCACTGGTAGTACATATGACATCATTATGCATTATATGCATAATTGCAGCTAGAAATAATTGACCGATACATCAAATGGATGTGGACATAGCATATATAAATTCTCCACTTGAAGAACCTATACAAGCCGCCTGGTTATTTCACAGACAAACATGACAATGTATTATTGCTGAAGAAATGCATATATTGACTGAAGCAGTTGGGAAGAGAATGGTATAAATTTCTGTCGAATGCCCTTTATTCTATTGGATTTACAAAATCAGCATCTGATGCTGTAGTATTTAATAGACATGGGCCAAAAGACTATGTGATCATTGGAGCTACCATAGATGATCTTACAATAACATCTATAGATGATTTTATTTTCATAGGGTATCAAAGAAGATCTCAAGAACATCTTCAAGATGAGAGACCTAGGAGAAATCCACTGGCTTCTCAATCTGAAGCTCAAGCATGAGAGATTGGCTGGCACTATTAGCTTCTCTCAAGAAGCATATATAGACAAAATACTCGACTGATTAAATTTACAAGATGCAAAGATGCATACAACTCCTTTATATCCTACAACCAAGCTATCTAAAGAACAAAGTCCGACTACTGATTCTAAAAAGAAAAACATGGGGAAAATTCCATACCGGCAGGCAATTGGGTCACTCATGTGGGCAGCAGTAGCTACCCAGCTGGATATTTCATTTGCAGTATCTGTACTATCTCAGTCCCTTGAAAATCCAGGGATTTCTCACTGGAATGCAGTCAAATGAGTATTTAAATATCTGAAATGGATGAAAGAGAAAAAGTTAGTCTTAGGGAGAAGCTGGGATGGCATTGTAGGATACTCAGATGATAACTGGGCCTCACAAGATCATTGACACTCTATATCAGCCTATATCTTTCAGATCAACTTGGGAAGTATCTCATAGAGTTTTCAAAAGCAGACTATCATAGTACTTTTGTCAACTGAGGCAGAGTTCATTGCACTGACACATGCCACTAAGGAGGCAATTTGGCTGAAACAATTCATCAGCAAAATTTTCCAGCCAATTAAACATCCTATAAAAATCTATTCTGACAACCAATCGGCCATGACTATAGCCTATGGTAATCAGCAACACTCAAGAACAAAACATTTTGATATTTGACTCCACTTCATCCAAGACACGATAGAGGGTAAGAAAATTTGAATCAAATATCTCCCAACTGAAAAGATGGTCACAGAAATACTCACAAAGGGTCTATCAGGACCCAGAGTGAAGATTCTCACCAAAAAACTTGGCATATATTGAGCTTGAGGGGGCATGTAGGGTGTATATATGCACCTCACCCCTGAGAGGTCAATCTGCAATATATTCTCGTTTTTTTATCGTTTTTGGTGTCAACCTGTGCGCAATGTATTTTAAAAATTATATATATATTATTTGTATTTTCACCCTCAACTGAGGGAGCTATTTTGTATTTACTGTGTATATTACTGACATGCGCTTGCTCCTACATGATGTGACACGTGTAGCCGGCTCCCTGGGAAGGGACCGGTAGGTTGGCTCCACACCAAAGCTGTGGCTTAGGGGCCAGCTCAGGGATATATGCAGGTGAAACACCACCCATATATGCCCTCCTCAGTGGTTGACACACACTGAGGAGGTGAGCCTAGCATACAATATAATGTAATTTCTCAACTGATTTTCTTTCTGTAGAATAATTATTTAGATTGCTCAATTAAATTCTCTGAACCACTGTGCAAGTTGCTCATAATCCTATGGACTCCAGTCCAGTGTATGTCATAGAGGACTATGATCCAGTTTACATCATGGAGGACTACAATCTAGTTTAAAGTCATAGTGGACTCTGATCTAGTTGAAAGTCATAGTGGACTGTGATCTAGTTTAAAGTTGTAGTGGACTGTGATCCAGTTTGGGCTTTCAAGGTTTTACAGTTCCTATCAGCACCTGCAGTGGTTAATGGGAGCAACCTGTGATCTGTTTGTGTTGAATTTTGGTAGTGCTGAGCAAGGAAGATGGAGCAAGATTTGAATGTGGATTCAGTCATAGAGCAAATTTGGCAAGAGGCACCAGGGTGTTACCAATAGAAGTCAGTGACAAGGTCAGGGGCCTGGACATCTTTCTTTTTTTCCCAAGAATTGTCTTTGTAACTGCTGTAACCCTTCCACTTGATGAGAAATTATAGCTGATTTTCTTTCATCTGTGGCTGTCAAGGACATGTCCCACTTCAAAGTGTTCCTCATCCTCATGCAAAACTGGTTGCACATCAGCAAAAATGCCTGAACAATGTATGACATTTTATATCTTGTAAGACTAGTATAAGTCTTCTGAAAACTTGTAAACTGATATAAGTAATTATCAGAATAAAAAAAGGCTTTTATAGTGCTTGTCGTACATGTATCAGACTTTTTTCCTATATATCAGACATACCTCAGTATTGTATAATCTTTTTTAAAAAAACAGCATGACGAGCCGTAGTCGTTAAAACGAAATATATTCTGAAATTCTCCGAGAAAGAAGGCTTAGCAGTGAGTGTGGTTCCTATCTACGACGTACCTATAGCGTACAGGTTTGGACCATTCACAATTCACACTCGTCTATGGGACCCCAGGATGGAACGGACCCTGGGTAGGCTGTACCAAACGTGACGGGAAGACTTCGCTGAAGCAGAAATTGCGTGCCTTTGACAGTCCACGGCGATCCAAGAGAAGGGAGCTAGATGTTGCATTTTGGATTGAGTATTATTCACGAGAAAATTATCTGCTGTTCCAGTTCCAGAGTAATCAGCAACGGACATCATCCCTTCTTGAAAACGTTTATAATTATTGAGCAACTGGATGAAATCTTAGTATTTCCTGGAGTGCCCAAATCACAGAATTATTATGAACGCAATGGTGCTACTCTTAGTCGAATAAGGGTGGATAATCCCTCGATGAGGAATATAGGAAAAATCATTTCCGAAGTAAAAACCATGCTAACTACCCTTAAATAGTAAGTTCATAGCATGAGGACAGGAAAGACTCTATTCTATTCTATTTTGAATTACATAATACCCAATAAACAAGGATAAAGCTCTATTATTTAAACATCCAAAACCCTTTTGCTCTTCCAATACCCAATCCAACTCTCCACATCTTCCCGCCCTAATTGCGAGAGCTGCGATTCACCAAAAGACGGAGCTTCCGAACCAGATACCCTTGTCTCGTACATCGCCAACCCCATCGCCTCTCGTTCTTGCGGTCGCGAAATGTCCTTCGGAGTAGCCGAACTCCGATAAAAGTTGATCAGATGTAATGCTGGATTGCGATGCAAAGCTTCGTCGGTCTTGGGAGACGCCTCTAGGAGGGAGAGCCATTCGTCATATGGAATGACAGGAACCCCAAGAGATTTTGAAACATGTCCGATAACGGCGTCCCAGGAGACAGGGCGCGGGTGGACGATATGAACGAACTCGCTCGACGTATTCCGAAGTTCGATGATAGCCGAGGCAGCTACGTGAAGAGGGACGAATGACACAAGCTGCAGAAGCAACCTCGCTTAGTATACTTCGTTTGCTACATTAAGAGAGAAAATGAACATACCCCTTCGTTACTCGGAAGTCCGCCGACTACTTGACCCGCGCGCACGAGCGAAGGGAACCATTCCCTGTGATTCCAGTTTCCGTTGACACCGCCACAGAGTTGGCCCAGGCGGGCAATCACGGGTCGCAAGGGAGTCGATTGAGCAGCTGCACAGAGAATACGCTCTGACACCCATTTTGATTCACCGTAGCCAGTCGAGTTGATGTATGCAAGGTCGGTAAAAGGGGCTTCAGCCACAGGAGGAATATCAGACCATGCTGGTAGAGTTTATATGAGCTCATTACACTCTATGATAAGCGTTCATGTGACTCACATCTGATGTTCCCAACGCTACTGGTAAACATGACACGCGGAGGCGAGGGGTGGGGTGACCGGAGTGATAGATCAATCAAATGACGGACCCCCTGGACAGCAGGCTCGAAAGACGATAACGAGATGTTGAAATCAACCCTCCAAGCTGGACAACAAATGTGAGATTCTGGTAAAAGTTGATGTAATTTGTATAAACTTACCGTTGTGAATAATCGTTGTCACAGAATCGCGCATCTAAAATAGCACGTCAATGTCTGGTCATCGCTGATAACATCGTAGGATCCTGCTTACCTGCGCAAACAACTCGGGCTCGATGTTGAACCCTTTCACCGCCGTATCACCTTCAACGTAAACGATTTTCTCCGAGTCCAACATTGCAACATCGTTGCCTCGGTCCAGGAATGCCTCGAGATGTCTCTCTCTCGAGCTCTTTCTCGAGGGTCTGTTGAACGCGAAGATACGGGACACAGATGGTATTGCGACGAGTTGTGCCAATAACTGAGAACCCAATCCACCAGTGCTCCCTGTCAGAAGTACCGTCTCGTCCTTGGGAGCTACACCATTGGTGGCGGGCGTATGCGTTGGCCAATCTTGCGTATACTTGGCCACGAAGTCCTGCAAACGGCGCTTTCTCGCTTCTTCGCTATTGAAGTCCATAGAAGTCGTCTCTGAACGAGTCGCTTGAGCAGCGACCGTTGCCAACTGAGTGATCGTAGGGTGCTGGTATACGACATTGGAGGGAACCTTTTGGACATTGGCAGGAGGAGCGACCTGGCGCAATGCGTGAAGAAGTGTGTTGCGGATGTACGTCGATTGCAGACTGGAAGGCAGGAAATCAATATCTCAGTGGATCAAGAATATTCAGTCTAAAATCACCTATCACAGCCACAGCCGAAAAGGTCATCTTCATCTCCAATCGACTTAGTATTCATGATCGAATGAACAACGTCACGAATAAATTTCACGCTCTCCTCCTGTGTCCAGCCACCGTCGCTGCTTGACCCGGAGGGAATTGGAACCTGGGTACTGGAGGAGTCCTCCACAGCTTTGTATATCGCTTCGATTTCTTCAGCATACTCTTTGAGAACCAAACCTTTTCGGGGTGTTTTCTTCACTGTGTAAGTGAACGGCTTGGAAGAAGAGGCGACAAGGATCATCTTTTTTTTTACTGTGAGAGAAGCGTGCCAGATAAATGAATTTTTACATACCTCTTTGAATATCCTCGAGTGTGCGGGTGCAAACTCGTTTGCAGCTTCAACACTGGGCCTGAAAACACGGCTCAAGAGTTAACAACACTGTGGTCAAAGTCTTCTTGTAGTAAAGACGGACCAAATCAGGGACCTGAATTTTTCCACGCCGAGCTTCTCGGCCTCTTCAAAGGATGCCGGCTCGATGAGGATACCGTTCGACGGTCGACTTCTTCCGAACATGATCGCATTCTTCACATGTGGATTCTTGGTAATAATGGTTTCTGTTTGGATCATGATCAGTTTTCACTGGTAGAACGGAAAAAGGTGACCAATTCACCAAGAGGACCTGGGTTTGTCTATATTTGATATATTGAGATCATGAATATTCCGGATGATTGAAGCATTAGTTACCTTCTCTCCTGTACTCAACATAATTTGGTCGTCCTTACGACCCAAAATGCGGAACAGCCTAGGGTTAAATTCATGCCTCTCCACGAGGTCGTTGGTAGCATAGGCTGGAATGCCATTGATGTCTGTGTTATGAACTGACAAGTGGTGACTTGCAGACTCCTGGAGAAAGCAGATGAGATCTCGTAGCCTATAGAAGGATCTGAATCGCACCTTCAACACGACTTCATAGCTATTTGTTTCCGCATCGGGAATTAATTCCGGTCGGATATATGACGGGAATTCAAACCACTCGTAGCCCTCTTCGTATCTTTGCGCTGGAGATAAATGCATCAGATTGGAAGAGGTAGAAGCCACGAGTCAAGATATCCACGCTTACCAGATACTAGTGAAGCGCAGCCAAATTCGGTTGCCCCATACATGGTGTGGATGCGGACACCTTGGTTGTACAGTAAACGTCCGGCATCAGGTCTCAAGGCGGCACCACCCCAGAACTAGTCGATATATATATATCAATGATGCACTCAAAATTAGAACAGGAGTCTGGACATACTATTACTTTCAGCTTCCTGATCTCTCTAATACTATCGGGTTCAGTAGACCAAGTCTGCGAGTATGTCAGCAAGGAGAAAACGATCGTAATGGAGCAGATGAGCACACCTCCAAGAAGCTGGGGACACACAACAGAATAGTGGATTTACTTTGCGCAATATACTGAAGCATGAGTTCCGGAGTGACAGGGGGTTGAGACACTCCAGGTGGTGTTGTAGCTCGGATTAATCCGGTACTCTGTAATTTGAGAGTTTACCTACGCAATATGATATGAGAGCAAAAATCACATACTGCTGCCCAGAATGCAGAAGAGATACCCATGGAATCTGGTGAGCAAGTAGTGATTGGTTTGGTACAAATAGAATACTGAAAGTTAACGGACGGAATACGGGTGAGGCATGTACGGCCATGATTTCATTTTCTGCTTTGAGACCGGCGTATGCTGTTTTAGTCCTTTTAATCAGTTCCAATGTTGTGGCACTTGAATGAAATGAAAGTACCAGGAGTTTGTGCAAACTCAAGGAGACTGTAGTGAGACAATATCCTAGGTTTAGGGAAAGCAGTTGATCCTAACATCGTGAAAGAGGCAAGGTATGTCCATTAGTGACTTAAATCCTGGGGCGGAAGGACACTCACCTGACGAGTGCAAAATCAGCGCGGGCTGACTCAAAGATACTGGGATCTTGTCTCTGGGTAGAGTAGAATAAGAGGTACTGGCAGAAGAAGCATATATATCCGAGAAGGTGGGGAATGGCAAGATGGTGGTGTCTTCTAGGCCACCCTGGTGTTGTGCCTCTTCGGCCATTGCCATCATGGGACCTTCCGTCACCCAGAGGTATTTGGCGCTAGTCACACGGACCAGATGCGCCACTGCCGCCGCCGAGTTTCTAGGAGAGATTGGAAACGGAAGTATAGGACGACCGGCGGTGCCAGGATGCGTGAGGCGTATATGGGCGACAAGAAATGTTGTGTATGTAATGGAATCTGTTATATGCGTGTGGGGTTATTTGGGGAACATTTGGAGGACAGCGTCAAAAATAACCTGCTGTGGATAGAATCCCAACGACGAGGGGGTCCTTTCCATGATCTTGTATCTCTGGAATAGATCGCTGTATGATCTCTGCTCCTTTGATGACGCCTTCGCCCAAATCCTTCCACGTCAAGGTGGTCTGCATTCAGAATGAGAATTGTATAGCATTTCATGTTTGATAGACGAATACCTGATCCTTGTGGTCACTTGACCTGGGAAATACAAATGCAGGAGCTCTGGAGGAGTGGACACGATGCCAATCATATAATTGATCGACCGACAATGTGCCATCGAGCGGGGGATGAGAAAAGGTCTGATATGCCTTGCCCATTGTGTGATTGTTGAGTGAAAAAATGTGATAATTTCTCAGTTCATTCCTCACCTTCTTATATATGCCGCCTCCAGTTCCAGAGCTGAATTATTGGCGAGCTCGGCTCAACGTTGTCTGAGTCAACCATCGGTAATGAACACTATAATTCTCCCCTGGCGCTGTGGGCTGTGGATGATCTTACATAGAGAGCGCTGCTATTTTTGTTCAGCCTGCCATTCCCTGATTCGACCGTTGTTCCAGGTCACGTGCGACGGTCCCTCATCTACGCGGTCGATAGCACGGATAATCAGGTAGCCTTACATACCCGTCAAAGTACATCAAGGTTCATGATGGACTCAGGTATATGGGCGGCGTGGAAACTCTAGACCTCCCGGCTATCTTGTAATTTCAACTGCGAATTTGCCCCTGGTTCCTGATCCTTACTAAGCTCGGGTACTGGGATCAATACCTGCTATAGGATAGACGATGTTGCCTTGCCTCAAGTACATGCATTATATCCACCCCTCGGGACACGATTTCTCAAGAGTGTAACATCGGTCCGCTTCTGGACGTTCTCTTTCTAGGCAATGTAACATTATTTCAGAGATGGTGATTGTATAAGATGATGTCATCAAATTCTTGGCGTCATGTCAAATAAATTCCTAGAGTACTTATTAAAAACAAAAGTGTTCGGACCATAAATTGGTACGTCACGATACGATATCCATCAAACCCATATTTTTATGTTCTTATTTAGCAGTACGAGTTTATCTACCTGAGTGAGGTGAATTGCCGACCAGTTCGACTTCCACCATACACTTTCCCAGTGAACAACGATTCTGTTTGGGATAAATCAGTGAACATTGTATAGGTGAGTTCGGTGCTTCATAGTCTGCTGCAGAAAGATTACCCGTATCATGATATCATCCAAACTCCAAGTACCCTGTAGATGACTTTGAACTCTGGCTGACATTGCAGTATATGAACTCACCATGTATGAATATAGAAGCTGCGTTTGATTTACCACTTTGACACACGGCCCCCATAAGGCTGTTTTCCCTTTCTCTCTCTCATCGATACATTACTGTAAGTAAAATGATTTTTGGGGGCACAATAGTTGCTATTAGCTTACTCGCACTACGGCTCATCAAGGATCATCAGCTATTTTCAGGAATTCGGTTGCCTTGATTATTTATCTTTGTCAAAACCCGTCTGTTCCGCAACATGTATTAGTGGCTGGCTTTCGCCCTATTTGGGATTCACCAACAGTTTCATAAGCAAAGTTCACTTGGCACATCTATTTATATCTGCTATTTTATTCTGCCTGCGCGGCTGTTAATCGTGAGCTCGACGACCAGACATCGGTTAGGGAGGTTTTTAATCATTCTTATTCATAAAATCATCGTTCGTCATACTATCATCGAACTCCGCTCTCGATCTGCTGAAACCATCCAAGCCACCCACTCGTCTGCTCATTGTAAACCTTGCGATCCCAGGACCTGGGAACTCTAGATCTTCTAGAGTATTAATTACCAATAATATCAACAAACTTAATGACCAATAAGAGTAACTACATCAAGCTCTGCTGCACCCATGCGTCACAACGCGCCCTCTTGCGCGCTCGCGTGGCCGGCACTGGCGCAACCTCCCATAGGTCCACTGCTTTCGGCGCTTGCTCATGATCCATAATGATTAGTCAACGTTTCCACGAACCATGCCTGGCTGTCAAACATGGCCACACGGCGCGTCGGGCGGCTCTCCCCTACTGCCCAAGTAGAACCCGCTCGTATGGTAGCTTGAAGCTCTGTATGTCAGATGTCCTGCCCGCCATGTTTTTAGCACATGGGGCATGTCAATACCATGAGCGAAATGTGTCTGTGTGAGAGAGACCCTGACTTGTACGGCCTGACTGCTGACAGTTTGTGCCTGTGTACGGTGAAATGGGTAATGACGGTTTGCTGTGCATTGAGTGTTCTTCTGGATGAGAGGGTCCCTGACCTGCATGGCTGTGACGGTAACAGTTTGTACCTGTATACGGTGATACGCATCGTGTATGCCGTGTCTGCTGGCTGTCGAGGGTGTTATTATCCCTTTCCAAGGAATGTGAACATGTTGGAAAACCGTTGCTAGGTGTCACATGCCTCGACCCTCTCCTACCAGTCACTCCCTGGCGCACCCCCACACCGACGATAAGAATTGGGTTCGCTCGGTAATGTACATGATAGAAGCTGGCTACTTCCCTGTGTTCCCTATGTTCCTTTGTCATCCTAAACATCCTCGCATTCGCCTTCTGCATCCCCGGGCCCTGGACTCATCTCCCTGCCAAGGACCAAGAGAGATTACCACCTTTAAAATCACCTTTCTTTTATTCGTGCGCCCCATCTGGTCCTCGTACTACAGATGACTTTTACCTACCAGTTCCGGATGGTTCAGGGTAGGACTCCTGGAGGCACGACTTCGACTTCCGCATCTGGGATTGATAGTGTAACTGGGTGTAATGGTCGCTGCTTTATTAGAATGTACAATGCATGTTCCGTGATTGCTGAAGGCCATGAGGAAGAATGATGAGATGTCATCATCAGACAAGATCAAGCAGCAGAAGGTGCCCCTGCAGGGGGTGATCCACCTCAGATGCTGGATCAAGGAGGTGCAAAAAATAATAACCAAACAGCATCTATGGCAAATAACATTGACTCTGACAATATTGTCACAGGTGGCTTTGATGAAGACAAAAAAGCACTCTGTGCCACTCTCATCATTGGAACAGTCAACTACATCTATGAAATGACAGGTGAGTTCATTTCCCTCCTCAATGCCTTCAGGATCACATTCAACCTTTCCACTAGCATGCCTTTGGAGCTGCCATGGGCCTAGAGGACTTACCCAGTAGATGGATGCCACTCAGACTGTTAGGCATCGGGAATGCGGACAATGTGTGTGTCAGGCACCATACATACTGACAGGCCTCGGGAAAGCCGAAAGGGTTGGACGGGTAAAGGCCAAGTCCTGCAGGCTATAAGTAGTGGCATGGCTTCAACGTGCTCATGCGTTGCGCCCTACTTCCCATGCGTGCCAC